>APFE030166668.1:83522-105955 GCA_000404065.3 Pinus taeda | reverse complement strand
GTAGTGGCCCAGGAAATTTTTTTTTGGACCCTATATTAGGTTGGGCGAACCTACCTATGTTTTTCGGTCCATGGTTTTTTGGACGTGATGGTTTTCGGTCCATGGTATTGGATGCTTCGGCATGTATAAATATGTATTATAACATTCAAAGGAATATAATGAAAAATGAATCTAGTAATTCCGGTTTTGGGACCCTGGGGAAATCTCTGTGTATATGTGCTATGCTCTCACATTTCTTATTTTCTATGTTTTATAATTCGTATGCAGGTAATTTTTGTACGGGGTTAAAACCTACAGGGTAACTATTCATGAGAGAAGCTTATGTAAATTTTCATTCTTTTATTAATAAATTGCTTGAAGTGGCCATGTTGGCTCAGGCAGTGGACTATTTCCCTCTTTGAGGGTTTTAATCATGTCAACAATATTGGTGTATTGATCTGTGATCTATTTGTGAGCAGTGTCCTTTGGTGTCCTGTCTGAGGAACTTACTCTATAAATTCCTACACATAGTATACAATTTAGTTATTTTATTATATCCATCATGAAGAAATGTTCCAGTGGAATATTAAAATAATTTTAAAGATCATATTAGTATCAAAACAAGGTTTATTTTAGGTATTTTTGGGAAGTTTCATGGATTGAGGAATTGGTTTAAGAAGAAAGTCCCAAGAACCTAGTCATTGATAACAAGTCTATTCACAATAACCATCATGATCTAGTGGAAGAGATATTCGTGAGGTTGGAAGCACAAGTTTC
This sequence comes from Pinus taeda, assembly GCA_000404065.3. Lineage (NCBI taxonomy): Eukaryota > Viridiplantae > Streptophyta > Pinopsida > Pinales > Pinaceae > Pinus > Pinus taeda. The sequence goes on along the minus strand of APFE030166668.1, from coordinate 105,199 downwards.
TAACATCAATTGCAATATGAACCTCCCCATGGTGGATCTATAAATAAGTATCATACTATTTAGAGAGGACGGAGGCTCTAACTCAAAGGTCATATTTAAGGAGAAATTGGGAGGTTAGGGAGACTTGAAAAAGAGTTATGGAAATCTCATGAGAAAGAGTAGTTGAGTTCGAGTGCCATTAACCCTTCATATTCCCTTTTCAAGATGGAAGTAAAATTCGACAAAATTCCATACTAAGGTTAGATCGATGCACTAATACTAATTCAATGGTTGTAGCAACTATAATTTTATTTCTATGTTCACTCTGTTGACGAACAATAGAATATTTCATTTTCTAGACTAAATTTAGAGGGCTATGCTTTAACCTAGTGGGAAAACCATACCAAAACACTTAAGTTGGAGGGTGATCTACCCAATAAATAAGTTAGAGGACTTCATTGACCATCATTAAGTCCCAATTATACCTTATCGAGTATGTAGAGGACTAGGATTTGGTTGCACTACTACAGGAAATTGTTAGGGAGGAATGTATAGGACCACACAACATAGTTCAAAAAGATGGCCATCATACTAGGTATGTCTCCCAAGAACCTTGATGTACTATTTAAGTATTTGGGGTGGGGGGGGGGGGATAAATAGTCATGTACGAAAGTAAGGGATGTCTTTCATGTCAAGGATAGTGGATGGGGAATGTGTATGACAATTATGTCTAGAAATCATGGAACACAAGCGTTATTACATATGTAATATTTAAGATTTTTTTTGACAACATATCGATGGATACAAATTGAATTTACAATGAACACAAATAGGAGTGTTTGTTGGAAGGGTTTTATTACACCATCAATAATCATATTCGCTTGTGTAGTGACTTAAGCACACCAATTTTTTGATGATCCTTTCCATTGGAACTCTAATGAAAACATCTACTATTGTGCATTCTATGAAAAATTATTTCCACATGGTATTTTGGGGCATGTATAATCTGCCATATGTCCACCACAATACCAACATTAGGAAAGCCACAACTTTTAAAACCATAACAAGTTTTCCTATGTTTGACACAAAAAACTGCATTATGGTAGCTATGGAGAAATTTAATCCACCAAAATTTCAATTAGCCCTAGTCAATTAACCCTAGGCCAAAGTGTATATGCCATGGAGCAGATTGATACAAATTATTTCAACACTACACAAATAAACTATCATGTGGAGTGGCTACTAGATAAATATGTTGCTTTTAGATGGAAAGGCTAATGTGAACAACCCTTCACCTCCTTCAAAAAGAGAATGCAATTATATGTATTCTAAAATTCCCAAGTTAGAGCAACCATTTCAAGGGGAAACTAGAAAACTTATATGTTGTTTTTAGGGTGATCTTGAGAGAATAGTCTGGAATTTGGATCACCCAATGTATTTTAATTTTCAGATGCTATCAAAAGTTATAAAAAAATTATACAACTAAAGAGAAATGTCAGAAATATGATTTATTGGATGAAGAGGAGAGCGATTCATCTTTAAAAAAATAATCAATATCTACTAGTGAACATAAATATGTATCAAATTCATTAAGAAAATGAGTCCTTTTGAAGTGGTGTATGATAGGAGATGCAAAATATCTTTGAGTTGGAACCTTCCTGAAGATAGATTGATGTTGGGTTTAAATATGTTAAGTGAGATGGAAAAAGATAGTTAAGTAGGTAAAATATAATTTGAAAATAGCTGAAGATCACGGTTGTGCCAAGATATCACCTAGATACTGTGGACCCTTCAAGGTGTTATCTAGAGTTAAACTAGTCATCTGTCAACATTCTCTTCTAGTAAATATATAAAATTCATAATGTATTTTATGTATAATTGTTAAAGAAATATGTACACAACTGAACAATCATCATTGTTTGGAATGTTGTATAGATAGAATTGGACGGATAGTTCACGACATAACTTTTACGCATTTTAAACTAGAGGGAAGTCATTCTTTGGAATAGAATTATGACCGAAGTCAAAATTCAGTGAAGCTAATTTAATATGGAAAAGGTAAATTAGAAATTTGAAGGTGCCTTTAAAGAAAACACATCCATTATCATTACTATAAAAAAAAAATTGAAGCTTGAGTAACCAAGTGGTGAACCCTAAGTTTGGATTCTAATACCAACTAAAAACTATTTTTGTTTATGCTTGGAAGGTGCCTCAATAGCTCTAGAGAAACATGCTTGTTTTGTTTGCATATTAGCAATTGATGTGCCCAGAGGATGCTTGAACAACCTTGGAATAACACGACTATTGGGTTGACTAGAACTGACATCAGGAGAGTGTCAAACTCAAGCGAGGGAGGATGTATATCCACTGCCTTGGAGTTTATAATGTAAATTATATTATATGTATAGTATATGATATTAATATGTTATAATATATATATATATAATGTATATTATATTATATATATTATATATATAATATATATATATATTATGTATATATATATATATATATATATATATATTATAATATATATATATATATATATATATATAATATATATATATATATATATATATATATATATATATATATATATATATATAGTTAAGTGTGAGTGTTTATTTTAATTTGAGAACTTAACTAGACACTCGTTAATCAATATTTTATTACTGATATATATGAAATGTGAAATTTTAATTATTATTTGAATGGAAATAAAGAGGTTTGGAAATTAATACATAAATTGCATTTGGATGAAAGAGCGAGGAAGCATGTGCTATCCCCTGCCTTGGAGTTTATAATGTAAATTATATAGATAGTTAAATGTGAGTGTTGCTTTTAATTTGAGAACTTAACTAGACACTAGTTAATCAATATTTTATTACTGATAAATATGAAATGTGAAATTGTAATTATTATGTGAATGAAAATAAAGAAGTTTGGAAATTAATACATAAATTGCATCTAGATGAAAGAGAAAAGAATGCAAGTTAATGTGGATATTGATTACTCATTCGTTAACTCTTAGACATCTAATCTGAATGATTGGATTATTTATGATTATGGAGATGATTGATCCATAACTTCCCCATAACTTCCCTAAAATACAGGATGATGTCTTTGGAAGTGGGAAGTATAGATTATAAATGAGCTAGTAAGTACCTTCTACATGTTGGATGAGGTGAAGGTAGCTACCAAATATAAAATGTTGGTAGAGAGTAATACCTTTTTTTCTTCTTGCTAGAAAAAGAAAGCCACACAGTGTAAACTGGTGAGTGGTAGGAAAATGAGAGAAAATTCAAGAGAAAGAAAAAGGGACTTGCCGACCTATGTTCGGGTGGACAAATTTGGAGTAAATTGTCAGGGTTGGGAGGATATGGATAATTCTTGTATGAGTTCCAAGAATTAAGAATTTGAAGTCAGTATTCTAAACTCTTATCATGTGAATATTTTATAGTGAGAAGTAGTATGAATAATGTTAATTGCAAATCTGCATAGTAATGTTGGCAAGAGTAGTCTAGAAAAGACATGATTATTCAAAGAATATATATATATATATATGCAAATCTAATTTGTTTAGTACAAAATTTTAGTAAACATAGACTATATTTATTTTTTGAGAAAAAATAGACAGTAAATATAAATGTTACAAAGTTAGTTTATAAATATGAACAAGGTTTTTTTTAACTTTTATGTGAGATAATTTTTGAGTTAAACTGAATTATCATACTTTTCTTGGTCATTTTTGTAATATGAACTATTCTAGAATTATTAAACATTTAGTGTCATATCTAGTAAACAATACACATATATGGTAATACCTTAGTCTAATAATATTATTAGTAATATTTTTTCTCATAAAGAGACATCCTTGAAAATAATTAATAGAAACAAAGTAACACACATATATATACAAAATGGATATTTCTACTTCATAGGCGGGTCTGTTAAAGACCTGTAAATAAATTAAGGTTTTGAGTATACAAAGTTTATGGGAGTTTAATCTTAGAGTAAATAAGACTTCATAGGGGGTATTATATACTTTTAGAAAAATTGAATGTGGAAGAGGTAGAATAGGTATAGAAAAACCATGAGTATGTATAGAAGGCTGCCCTAAAGACATCATTCATATAATAGAATAAAATCCACTTGAATTATAAACATAATTTATTATAGCACTATAAAAAAATAACGACAAGGGAGGCATTACTAAAAACAAAGCTACGATCAAGGATGACCACATATACTGACCACATATACTGTAAATAGTTAAATACAAGAGTTTTTGAATGGGATAAAAGTTCCTATTCAACTAAATGTATGACATGCTTATAGCCTTAAGAATACAAACTTCTTGTTAGGAAGTAAATTTGAAAAATAATTCTTCTAAACATAAATAACTAGAGCACCCTTACCTCTTGCTCTTGAACATTGTATTCATGCTCATGTAGATAAGAAATTCGAAGGTACGTGCACGGCAAGGGCTAACCAGCCTGTCATAGGGCATTAAATGCCCTGGTATATGCAAGTTATATAACAAAATAACACACAACCTTTATTTTTAATTTATGTAGCCACTGAGGCTGTGTGTTATTTTGTTATATAGCCTGCATGTACCAGGGCATTTAATGCCCTATGGCAGGCTGGTTAGCCTTTACCATACATGCACATCCGACTTGGAGAGAAAAGCCAAATGTTTTATAAGTTGTCGAAGAGCCCAAACCCGAGGCATCAAGAGAAAAGAATTCAAAAATATTTGCAGGTATTACTTGCATGTATACAAGAAAATGAAATACGTTAAATAGTTATCCGTGGAAAGTTTAAACAGAGTAAAAAGGAAAATATGATTAATTAGGTAAATATTTACCTTAAGGAATAACTATAACTATGCACTTGGGTAGGTAAATCCACTGCAAGAGGTTAACACCATGTTAGTAAAAAGCAGAGCATGTATCTTCAAAATTTAAAGAAGAAAATACATTTATTATTGATATTTCAACATATAAATGAATTGCACTATTTCATAAAATATGAATAGTATTCAAAAGGGTTTTTTACATTGAAATATTCGAGAATTATGTGAATGATGAGAAATTTATAATTGGATAGAATGTTTAATTCTAGTTAAAAACCTAGTACATATAAATAAAATGGTAAATTTGACAAAAATAGTTGATAAATAGTGAAGGTTTAAAATGCATAAATAAAATGGTAAACTTGATAGAAATAGTTGATAAATAGCGAAGGTTTAAAATAAAAATTAGTTGAAGGATTTCTAGAATAAAACCAAAAGATAAAAATATACTTACAGAAATGAAAATTTTAAGACGTAATTCTATGAAAGAAAAACCAAAGTAAATTTTTACAATATATAGAAAATTAATAATTTCTCACAAAATAGTGTATAAGAAATAAAACCTTGGCCTTGAAATTAAAAGCACCAGAAAATCAAATTGAATATATATATATATATATATATATATATATAGAGAGAAGAGAGAGAAGAGAGAAGAGAGAGAGAGAGAGAGAAGTTAATTACAAGAATGGAGTAAGAAAGAAACCTTATATAGTAATTACTTGGAGAGGTTTTTCATAAGAAATTCACCCATTATAACCCTCTTATTTCAAAAAGGATTTACATAAGATGTAATTTTCAAATTTATTATTTTAATGGAAAACAAATACAGAAACTTCTTGTTTATGAATTAACTAAGAAAAAGGGGGTTATAGTTATAAACTCTGTAAATGTTGTATACTCAAAACCTAGAAGTAAAAAGTGAGAGAAATGTAAGGATAAGTATGATAAAAAACCCTTATTGTATACCTAAGAATATAAGGTGACAATACATCTTTAATAAATTATATGTGCATCGAGACAGATGATCCCTCGCTGGATAACTTAACCAATATCACAGCCAAGTAGGAACTCAGAGTTAGAATATGAAATGGTCGTATGTACCTAAAAAGAAGAGAAACAGATAGAAAAATTTGTTTGAAAAGAAGTGAGTATCCTTGAAAACACAAAGATAGAATCTGCATTATATATCAGTAAACCCCTATAAGAAAAATAAGCCTCTAGAATAAATCAACAACATGGCAAAACAAATGTACAGATCTCGGAAAAATAAGCCTCTAGAATAAATCAACAACATGGCAAAACAAATGTACAGATCTTGGTTTGAATCCTTGGAATTCCAAATGAAACTAATAACACTAAAAAATTTATAGACCATAGGGAATAAATGAAGTTCCAATGCAAAGGCACACTCTCGATTGTGGAGGAAACAAAGCCATGTTCTAATAATAATGTGAATGTTCGAGTCCACAACCGATGGGTTTGGGTAGTCATTGAAACAAAAAAATTAACCCTAAAACGATATGTGTCGTAGATCTATCAAGATCTCATTTCCGCCTTTGATTGTGGCCATTGATAAAACCTTGCTATAATTCCAAAAAGGAAACACATGGAAGATATGTCGCTTTCATCAATTATTCTAGAATAATTTTAATAGAAAATCCCACATGCAACATGTGTGCTAAGATATAATGAGAACTATATTAGGTCTCAAATATGTATCACATCATTGATAAGAGTAAACTATATCTATAATAGTATGAGGTGACAAACATTAGTCATGATATTATGATTTTGTTGCAAGTAGAATTGTCGCTTAAATATATATTTAATCAAGAGATTTAATACAAGGATATCCGTAATTATATATATACTTAAACAAAAAGTTAAACTTAAAGTACAATAAAATGATATGGTTCCATACATGTTGATTAAAACAATAGGTGTTCTTGTTATCGCAAGTACGACCCTCATATGCAATTTAAGAGTAAAAGGGAGTTAATGAAACCAAAACAATTTTATTATATAAATATGACCAAATAATTTTATTATATAATATAAAATAAAAGGATTAGAAAATATTTAATATTAGTCTATATAATGTAAAGGACATCATCAACTATATACGCACATGATAAAAGGTTATATATATATCTATATCTTATATATATATATATATATATATATAAAGAGTAAGTATGTATATATATAATTTCATTCAATTTGATTTTTTGGTGCTTCTAATTTCAAGGTGAGGGTTTCGAATTTTTTTATATACTATTTTGCGAGAAATTATTAATTTTCTATATATTGTAAATATTATTTTGGGTTTTTTTTAGAATTACGTTTTAAAATTTCATTTCTATAAGTATAGTTTTATCCTCTGGTTTTATTATAGAAATCTTTTAACTAATTTTTATTTTAAGCCTTCACCGTTTATCAACTAGTTGTGTCAAATTTACCATTTTATTTATGTATTTTAAACCTTCACTGTTTATCAACTATTTCTGTCAAATTTACCATTTTATTTATGTGTACTAGGTTTCTAATGGGGTTCATTACAAAGTGACTAGAATTACAATTTTCATTTCTTTCAACTTTAATAACATTGCAATTACAAATTTATGAACATAGTTATGAAACATATAGCAATTACCATAAAATAACTTTGGGTACCTATGATAGTGCATTTGTTGAGTTTGACTAGATCTATTAAGATTTCACTTACTGGCTTGCTAGTGAAGAAATAAAAACTGAGATGCTTTTGTTCTAATAGAATTGTTACCTCCATTCCTTTTCCTTTAGAATTTGTCACCCTTTCATCCTTACCAGTTCTCCCTATAAGTGCATTGACATAGATTTGATGTCCTTCATTTCTTGAGGACCTAGAGCTCGATTCTGTTTTTGCAGTCACTTGAGATTCTTTGTACCTAATACCAACTTTACTTTCTAATGGTATTCGAGAGATGAGAAGAGTCTCTAGAGCTTCAAAACCTTTAGTAAATATCATATTTAAATCCATCTTGGAGTTGATCTTCATGAGATTTGTTCTCAAAGATACAACTTCTTCCTTAAGCTCTTGGAAATTCCTTTACCATTCAACTATCTGGTTTACAAGAAGCTCATCTTGTCTCTTGGCTTCTTCAAGTTGTGCTTTTAGAGAGATGATAATTCCATCATATTCATTTGAACTAGCCTTTCCTTACGTTTTTGATATTTCTATTTTCAATGCTTCATTTTCATCCTCCAATCTCTCATGACTCTTTTGTTTATCCTTTAATTGTTGAACTAGAATATACTTAAGCTTGAGAATCTCTTCTAGATTGAATTTTTGAAGGTTAAATTCTTTATTATCATATTTATACATACTTTCTTCAACTCTTAGGATTTTTTTCTTTCAATTTCCTATTCCTTTTTCTTGCCTTCTTAAGCTCCTCTAGTGCACTTACTAGTTATGCATCAAGATCTACTACTCCATTTCCAGAGTTTGATTTGTCTTCCAAATTTGTCTCAAATTCTAATTCCATGTGTGTGCACTCCTCTTGTTCTCCCTTAAATGATTCTTCATTTCTAGACTTAGATGACTCACTATCCTCCTTAGAGTTGAAGCTCTTTTTCTTCTAAGTATTCTTCTCTTGATATTTTTAAGATTTGTCTTGGCCCTTATTTTATTTCTCCTTTTCTTTCTTCCTAACTTTATATGGACATTTAGAAGTAAAGTGTTCTTCTCTACCACATTCAAAACACTTAAATGGTAGCTTCCTTTGTATTTTCATGATCTCATTTTATGTTTCCTTAGAAACTGAGCCATCTCCTCATCTAAGCCACAACCAGAGAAATATTGGTTTTTTTGTGCTCTTTGGATTTCTTTGAGGCTTTAAAAACAAATTCCTTTGGATCCAACTTCTCTCCTCCAATACTCATCTCATAGGTTGTGAGAGTTCTATGTAGTTACTCCATTGTTAGATAATTTGACTCTGTGATCTCTTCTAGGGATGAGATATTGGTATTAGATCTCATTGGGACTGATCTTAAGACCTTTTGGATAACTGTGCTTACTTTAATATATCACCAAGCCCTCTAATCATATTGGATACTTCTTCAACTCTAAAAAGGTATTCAACAATGATTTCTTATTCATTCATTCTAAGACTTTAAAATTTCATTCTATAGGTTTGAATTTTAGTCTACTTTACCTTTTCATAACCTTATTAGTAGTTCTTGAGCTTGTCCCTAGTTTCTTTTGTTCATTTGTAGTGCATCACCTTTACCAACTCAAATTGGTTATGACTAGCTACAATCACATTCTTGGCCTTTGTATTATTGTTGCAAGCTTTCCTTTCTTGAGGATATGTAGGCGCAGTTGTTGGAACTATGTATCTAGATTCCACTATGACCCATACATTCAATCCAAGGGATATGATTTATGCTTCCATCCTAAATCTACAGAATATGTAATTTACTCCATCAAAGAATAATACTTGACTTGAGTAGATATCTTGATTTTCTTGACTTGTCATGATTCTTTATGGATCTACCTTTCTGTGGTTAAACTGTTACCAAAGGAACTCAGTCTAATACCAATTATCGGGAATCAAGAATTAATAAGAGGGGGTAAATCATTAACTATAAAATTTTACAATTGTTTAAACAATAATTAAATAATATGAAAAATATACACAATTACAAGACATTCACATCACATATGGACATATAGATTTGATGTGGAAACCCTTCCAAGAGAAAGACCACCAATGATTTGTTTATATTATGATGTAAATTACAAGAGAAATTTTTTTTTACATCATTAATATTTGTGAGAACTAGTTCATAGGAGGCTCCTAGCCCCTCAGATCAGCAAAGCACCAACCTACTTGAGGCACCAACCCTCTTTTGCAAGTCTAATCTACTCATTCATGGGATTTTTAAACTTAGACCCTTGACACCTTAATTCAATTTCTGGTTAATTTGTTTCCTTCTTCTCAATCAAACCTCCTCTGCATCTCCTCTACCATAACATGATTCTCAATATTATACATACACACACACTACCTCAGTCCACAACATTAAACTTAAACAATTCACTTAGTATCTGTATATGCTACTCTTTATCTACACTTACTCCACACACATTCAAACATGCTATCTCACATTCACAGACACTTCACTACAATATTATTTTATTTTCATGCATTTTACACACTATTCAAGAATCTTAGCTTCACTTACTCCTTACTGGGCTAGAGATATAAATTCAATTAACTTCTTACAGCTTGAGATTGTACTTCATCATCAACTTAGCTCACATACATTGTTTGAACTTATAGTTCTATAATTTTGGTGCTTTGTTCTTATTTATAGTGTCTAATCTCAATCTCCCCCTTTTTCAACTACCACATTCCCTCACACCTCACATTTCTCTTCTAAACCTCACTATCCTTTAAACAATCTCCTTGTTTTTAAGATTACATATAGTTGGTCATTATCCATCACTTCTAATTATGAGATCAGATCTTGTATTCTTGCACTTATCAACTGTTTAGTTGCGCAATTTATTCTTTAATTTTTTAAAGGGATCCAACACCAAATCCTTAGTAATACATGTTGTTAAAGTCATATTCGTTTTATCAACATCACAAGCATGAGTCTAGAATCATGGGATTATTGCACCACATATCTTAGTCAATCAATATAATTTTTCCATTTTTCCTCCTATCCTTAGTCCATATTGTCAACCTAATACCACAACACTTTCCTACTTATCAACATCATCCAATGGGAGAGTGCCATGTGTCACCTTACTAAGTCATCTCATACTGAAGAGTGATCCTGGAGAGCCTTGTTCTGTGAAATTTTCCTTTGTTATCAAAAAATTGTTGAGGCAAGAAATTATAAATTGGTTTCCATTCTTGAGTAGAATCACTGTCTCTCGGCCTCTATTTTGTGTCCTTCTCCATTACCATGACATAACATATCCTCCATCTCTTAGGGCAGGACATGAAAATTTTATGTTACAGATGCATTTTCTATGTCTCCCGGGTTTGTCGATGTGATGTTTCTCCTTTAAGAACCACTTGTGTCCTTCAACCATGCTCCCAAGGTGAGACATGAAACTTTATGTCTTTCAACCGGAAATTATCCATCTCTTGGCCTCTGTCTCTTGCAGGCCTTCCACTTTAAGTCATGACTTAACTTTCCCAGGGCAGGTTGTGAATATTTCTAGAATTTAGCAAGGAAAGTTTCATCCCTTTGGCTCTATTATTGTGGTATTGTGGGACTACAAGAGAATTATCTCCATGCAATCATCATCAACTAGGCTCCCAAGGCATGATAACATGACATTGTGGGAACCATGAGACCCATTGAACCATTCCAACCTTCAACTGGTCATGACTTCACAACCCATTTTTTCAAACTATCATATACCATTGGAAAGGTATTCTTGAGGACCATCTAACCATGCAATTTGCAGTAGCGTCCAAGCTTATTTTATGCATACAAAGTTCCTTCAACTAACATACCATTGAACTATACATTCACTAGCTATAGTCATATTGTTTTTAAGGATTCTTAAATTGTTCTACTACTATGATGGTTCTATACCAATGACCTAAAGAACTAGCTTGATGTTTCCCTCGACAACAATGACTACACAACATCAATATTAAAGACCAATTGCAGGTGGCAATAAATGAAAACATTGTGTCTAACAATCTCTAGAAGTATGTCCAATAATCTCCAACATTATGTCCAACAAGATTTACCAAACATTCTGATAATTCATTCATCACTATGGGGAGATGTTTATTTTATCAAATCCCCAACGAAGATGATAAACAACAAGCTTTCATTTTTTTATTGTGAATGATAAGTCAGTGAGCAGAGGGGTTGTTGTCATCCATCAACTAACAAGAAAGGTTTATATATATACCATAGGGTAGCTATAAGAAATATGGTCATTTCTTTTATTGTAATGGTTTAAATGATCCATGATATTTGTCCAATGGTTAACACAAGTTGCGACAAACACAACAAAAAATTCCACTTAACCTACAGTTTAACAAAATATAATATAATATATAAAATAACACTTGGCATTTGATCTCAAAAATAAATGTTCTATCTATTGACATGGTTGAAATATTAAAAATGGTAATGAAATTCTTGTTGTGGTTATTATATAATTCTTAATTATGGCTTATATTTATTTTACAGATTCAAATAGGGTGTAATTAATTCATAGCTTCATGAACAGATTAAAATTGAGAACATGTTGAGCCCAAAGAAATAGGGAAAGAGATCAAAATCCTTTATGTTGGGCAAGATTTGCAATGAGATTCTATAATTGAATTTAATTTTCTTTCTAACAAGATTTTATTATAAAAAGGTTCTTTCAAGGGATCTCCTAATCCCCAACCTCGTTGATTAATTTTTCAAATATTTCCATCAACAAATCCAACATCTAGATATCAAACATATGTATTAAACTTATGCAACCTTAGATTTTGGATGATTATGCATGGACGAATCTTAGCTTATGGACCCAAGATTTTTTCGATTCTAACAGTTGCTTTGGATATAATATTTTCAATATAATTTTTTAAGGCTTGCAAGAAATTAATATTGAATTTAACAATGATATTTCTTATCTTATTTTAACGATGTTATTGCAGAAAAAAATAAAATAAAAAAACTAAAAAAAAAAATAAAAAAATCCTACTCTCTAAGGCATTCTATCAAGCCAAAAACTTTGTTGGAAGACTAGAAGGAAAAATAGATCAATCCGAAATAGAATGAATATCATTTTTTTTTTCAGATATTTCATTGTAGACTCCAAAGATAGATTTTTCCAGTTATATTTTACATCGAACTTGAATTTTTAGAGGAGGATTTCTTCAATAGACTTTGGTTCTATTAGTATAATATAAAAGGGTGTATTTCCAAGATCTGGGGGGAATTATTTTGGAGAAGGAGAAGGACTCTTTGCATTGTATTAAGGGATGAATATGAAAAGAATATTCTATGGTTGGGAGTTTATTGATGGTGCTGGATCCCACCAACATTGTAAGGGGATCTCCACGATGTGATGTCCCAATTAGAACTTACACTAGTTGGTGTAGGAATCCCATTTGATCATATGATTTGGCCACCATTGGAATGATATAAAGATATGCCTTGGTTACTAACCAACACAAGAGAACACACACTACTTTGAGGTAGCAAGAATGTGAGCTTTGTGAAACATCCAATGTAAGGTATAAGAGGAACACTTCCATGAATGGTGAGGGAAATGGGCCACCGGTTAGAAAATTAATAATACTATCCTAATAGGGGACCCGAGGATAAAGAGAAAGAAATGTTGAATACTTTACAAATTAATCCACATAATAAAAAACAATCATTAAAGCATAACAACACTCATTCAATAATAGTCATAGTTAAGAAACATATTATTTCATTAACTTTGTATGCAAACAAAGAAACATATACCATAAACATAACTAGAATAATCCAATGTGTGTCTTTGTATATTCCACATGTGCCCCTTGAACCTCATTACATATAATTTATTACATAAGACAATTTACAAATGAGACAGTGGCCTAATAAGGAAAATCTGAAAATGGGACAAAGACTCATCAAATGGATAAATCATTTGCTTCCTCATGGAGTTCAATTGTAATGTAAGTGTGCCAAGCTATGAACTTCTTTGAGATGGATTTGACCTGAATTGGCAAGTCCCCTTTGTACCACATCTTTACCTCCAGTGCCTCCATTAGTATGTTAATTGAGTTTGATTGTACATTATTCCATAGCCATGAGAGATTCATATGAGCATTTACTGGTGCAAAGGTGTACTGTAGAATAATGTCTTTGGTAACCTTCAAGCCTTCATGTTCTGTATCCTGTTTGATTTGTTCAATATATTCCTTGATTTCCTGGAAGATGACTTCTCTACATTTTATTTCTTCATGAGATCCAATGGTGAGCATCCCATGTTTATGCGTTAGAGACTCAAACCCATTATGGAGTCGATTATATGTAGCCATAGTACTAACCGACTGTACTCTAAAATGTGAGTAGTTCTGTAGGTTAAGTCTCAACTAAACTTTGTCTATTTCTGTGGCCGTCTTGTCCTTCTTTTCCAAATGCTGCAGAGCATCCAAATATTTGGTAGCCCACTCGCTCTATTTCTATCTTTAGGAGTTTGATCACTTCCTGTGCATTCTTTTGAATGCTAATGAGAGGAGCCATAACCTGATGTATAAGTATCATCTCATCATATACTCGCGCCATGGTGTCCTCCATTATCCCTAACTCTTCTTGCATGGATGACGACCATTCTGCAGTGATGAATATTTTTTATGACAACCATTGATACTCCACCACAAGATGTTCTTCCTGTTACTTCACTCCAACAATTTATCTTCTCAGCTTGGCATTCTCATTTAACAAGCATTCAAAGTTATCCTCTGCCACTGTAGTGAATGAAACTTTTTCTTCCATGACCACCCTAGGATTCCTTCTGGTGTTGGAAGTTATCACCCTTTCTATAAATACTAAGACTAGATTCTTAGGATCCTTTGAGAAATATCTGTGCCTCTTTTGCATAATCCTCTTCTTAAGCTGATTGAGTGTTACACTACATACATCCATGAATCTGCTTGTTGGTGGAGGTGTGATCCCCATCTCTCCAAATGGAAGATGAATACTTATGAGATGATGTTCTCTTGGAGTATTTTTTTCTTCTTCCATTGGTTTAATGGTATCTTCTTCCTTGAACTGCTCCTCTTCTAGCTCTTTATTCAACTTTTCTTCTTCTAATCTCTATGTTTCTTCTTCCTGTATGGACTTCCTCTACTTCTCTTCTTCTATCCTTCTCCTCTCTTCTTCTTCTTCTTCTTCTTGCTTCTCCAACAAATCATCCTGCTGACTCTTCCCATCTTCTTATTCTGCATCTCTCTCCTCCTAATCTGCTTGAATAACTCTGGAGTTTAAAGGATTGACATTCCATTTCTTACTTCTCTCTCCTATCGAGGAATACCTAATCCTTTTCTTAGGACCTACTTTCTTTTCCTGAGGTGTTATCTCTTCCTCCTCCTACACTTGCAAGTCTTTTGATGGTGGATTGTGGGGTGAAATGGTATCCAATATTGGATGTGCCTTTATGTTGGAATTGTACTAGTTGTTTATTTTCTCATCTTATGTTGTGGACATCGATGAGTACCCCATATTATGACCGACCCTTTAAACATGATGCCTAAAAATTCAATTGGGATCATATCCATGGAAATATTTAGTAGAGAAATGTAAGTGGTCCAACTCATGTATCTCTGTTATTGTCACCTTATGAATCTTTAAAGCATATACTCTGACCCTCAATACAGAGATAGGCCAAGGAGATTTTTTCCTCCTATGAAGAATTCCTAACAATCCCTTGTCCAAATGATTTGTGATTTATTGCATTACCACTTTGTTGGTCACATATGACGGCATAAGATGAGGGCATACCTTTACCTGATCAGTCATGAAAGGAGAATCGATCTCAAATATCATGTGAAAGATAACTACAAAGAAGTTTTCAACAAATATTTCATATTCACATCTAAAGATTTCTTCTAATAAAACTTTGCAGTGGAGGTATACTGGGAACCTATCCTCAGGGGTCCAGTTCCAAATCATTCTTGGGAACACATACTATGCACAAATTCCATTTAAGAGAAATGAAAACATGTAGAATTATGGTGCCTAGTTTGCCCACAAATATGCTTTTTCTTGCCCCACTTGACGCTGCAACACAAACGACAGGATATCCACCCAATTGAAAGTTCTACCATAGGTCACCACTATATTGAGCACGTATATCCAATTCTCTTCAAACACCTCATCGTTCTTGCACCCATACAACAGAAAATACATGACTATCAAGTACTAATATACATATCTGAGAATATCTGTTGAATAGACTGCAAATGGGCAATGGTGAAACTTGGTAGGCTCTTAACACCATTATTTGATAATGTCACTAGTGTTGACAGTTTCCCATATTGTGTAGAAGTATTCATTTACATATTCATTTGGCTTCAACATATTATAATATCTCTGCATGTCTTCACCATAATAGGTGGTGAGATGACCACCACTCCCACTGCGTAGCACAAGGTGAGAGTCATCCATATGTGTAATGATCCATTTAATCACTTCTGCACATGGAATGAATGAGAATATGCATGCAATCCTGTGCATCCTAGAATTGTTGATGTTGATGTATGCATGTAAATATTCTAAGTCAACAAAACTTTCCTGCATGAATGTTCTATAAATCTTGCTCCATGTGAACTTTGTATCCTTATCAATAAAGCACTGTGTATATACATATATGGGAATATTTGGCCTCGTAAATTCTATAGGTTCATCAATGCTTGATTTTGAAGGTTCTTTGGAGGTCACTTTGTGAGGCAGCATGGCTCCAACAAATGATGAAAAGGTGGTGATACTTGTAGCACAAACACCTGTTTGGGGCAACACACTCACAGTGACAATATTAGCTTAAAAAAACCTACTTATGCAATAATACTTGTAAATAATGTACAAAGAGGCATCATAGATGATAGAACATGAAAAAATATGAACGAAAATGAAAAATGACTTGCATGCATGAGAAAATGAGCATGCAAACTAGGAGGGTGCACTTTCAAAGCACAAAGGGACATACAAGGTCATTCAAGGATTTGCAGTGTGCTTGCGCACTCAAGAAGGTGGAAAAAGGAATCTAGGGTACATTGGCACACCCCAAAGGGATGAAGGGATGGAAAGTTGGGCCTTCAGGTCTTCCTTGTGTGCTCATGCACTCAAGGAGATAAGGAGGTCACACTGTTGCACTCTGAAGGGACGAAGGAAGGGGTTGACAAGTCTTTGGCAACACTATCACATGCCGATGGGGTGAAGGAAGATGCTTCATTCCTTTTTGATGCACTTAAGAGAAGGCACAATTATTCGTGGTGAAGAAGTGTGCTCTAAAGGGAAACTTTATCAAATAGGGTGCATTTTTTTAGGTTGACCGAGCTTCAAGCTCAAAATCCATGCTCTACCTATTGGAAGCTTGGAAACAAGTTTGAACAAAAAGTTTTGATGCTAAGATGAGAAAAATAAATATCTGAAAGACTTTATAGTTGTTGTTTCATTCAATGTGGAAGATGAAAGGTTTCAAGAATGTGAAAAATTTCTACACGTGACAACAAATTAGCACTTGCAACATGAAGATTCAACATAAATGTGATAAAAAAAATGAAAAAAAGGATCAACAACACGAAAAGCAGTATTTGGCAGTGAAATCATGAGAGATAATGAAGGGATTTGACATGAAAATCTTACTTGCTGCACTAGTTGATGAAGAGACGATTGATTCCCAGTTGTGCGGCCAAACTAGATGGAATGATTAGGCAAGAAGAATAATTAACTAAGCTAATTTTAGGAAGCTTATATGAAAAATGATTCATGCATAAGCGCCACTTGTCGTCACATGAAAGGATTAGTTAAGAGAAGTTAAATTAGTTAAGAGAATTTAAGTGGTCTCCTATTTTATAGGAGTGTTCCCACATGCAACAAGATGGCACATACATGCATCTGGAAAGGGTGCACGTCTTCATCACAAAGGAGTGCACTCATTAAGGGTGCACTTGTTCAACATGAAGGAGTGCACTCAAGGAGAGTGCACTTCTTCGGCATGAGGGAGTGTGCTCAAGTTGAACACATGCCTTTACCAACTTGGAGTGCATTTTTTTGTTTTGGAGTGTTTTTGTAGATTTTGTTTGCTTTTTCATGCTTTTGAGTGTTGTTTCGAGTGTGTGCATGGTGATAAGGAAATTTTCTATGTCAAGAAGGATCATGTGTTGAAAATAACAATAAGAAATGTTAAAAATAGAAATGCTAAAAATAGCATTCATTATATTCCAATTGTAATTTGTCCTTGAGTTAGAATTGAGAATTAAAATTCGAATTTAGTCTCACCAGCTACTTGAAAAATAATTAATTAATTCATCTTGAGTTAATTAGTTGGAGAAATTCAAGATAGAAGTATTTGTGAAGTCATGCAACAATTATTGCTTAAATTAAGGAGATTATCCCTTAATTAAGGATATAAGGATGAGTTGAATTTGAGTTGTAATTAGTTAGCTCAGTTAATTGAGTTAAGTCCAATTAAATTAGTTCCAAATAGTTGGAGGAACTAATTGTGAGTTCAGTCAGTTAATGCATGCATGCATGAAACTAGTGTACTCCAGATAACTGAAGGTTCTCTCATCAATAACTCATGCATGTCTATTTTGAGAAATACCCACTTGAGATTAAAGACAAGGACAGGTTACTATCAGTTGCATGAGTTTTCCTATAAAGGAAACTCATACATGCAAAAGGAACAAGGTTCCTTGAGGATTGCATAGTTTTACAGGGTGTGAGATCAGTGTGAGTGATTAGTGTTACACTTGGTAACAGCTGGATCACCCAGGAGAAACTGCACAAGGAAATAGGAGCTTGGCAGGTAGAGGAGATGGTTTGTGAGAAGCCTTGTTTTCCTGTGAGCATCTAGGAGGATTGTATTGAGAGATGGCTAGCTGTAAGAGCTAAAGCTTTGTGTAATATTGATGTATTTCCACCTTGTATGATAATATAGATAGTGGGGTTTTTAGCTGAGGCTTTCCCCTGAGTATTTTCTATGCTTCATGTGCATTGATTCTTCTTCTTATGGTTATATGTGTTCAGCTCTGATTCAACTTGATTTTTAAGCTTACACAAGTTTGATAGTAGAATTAGATTATAGTATTTTGCTTTGGTATATTGCATTATCGAGTTAATCTACAGTCAAATTTTCTACATAGGTCTTAGAGGTACATTTGTAGAGAATTTGCAGGAAATTCTACATCATGAGTTCACCTAACATGAACTAACTCAAGCACTTATAATGGTTAAGTGACGATGCTTAGGAAACATTGACTTAAGAGGATGTAACACAAGGAGAAAAAAAATAGATAAAAAATCAAAAAACATGATGACTCAAGGGGGCTTGAAACGACAATTATTGTAGGCTCCGAAATTGACATAGGAAAATTTTTGGAGGGTTGTTGTCACAGTGACAACACTTGGTGATACATTGGGAGAACCCCAACCTCTTTGTAATGGTTTCATTGTAAGTGAAAACTTTCATTTCTTCAGGAAGTATTGATTCGGTTAGTGGGTTACATTTTCTACTCATTCTTACCTGGTTAAAGATATACTCTTCCCTATTCTGTTGCTCGGTGTAACACAAAAATATAAAAAATCATATCATTATCATATCGATGTAAGTGGGGGTAATATAATATGGTGTATTAAAGACAATTAGAGTGTGAGTTTTACATCTCTGGTGTTGCTTTGTTGTTAGTAAGCTTGGAAAATACCCCGAAAAATTCACTTTAGGAACACAAACATTGCTTTGCTACCATCGAGCTTGGACAGTTCCCCGACGAAGTCTCTTGTTTCACCTCCCTACACAAAAATCCTCTCTTTTCTTTCACCCTTTATACTTTTCTTTTTCCTTTTTCAATAAAACAATGCATAGGTACTTATTATTTTTACCATGAGGAAGATGAAGCCCAAGAGACAAGTTTAGACCTTTTATGCTTTGATCACTCAAATTTTCCCCCTATCTTACTCTATGCATATAAATAAGAAAAACCATGTTGTTCATAAAAATGACTGAGCATAGGAATCAAATACTAAATATATGCGTGCCTCATGCTTTTCTTACAACTTCTTGACTAAAGGATCATATTTTACATCGAAAAATCATCGACTCAAAAGAGATAAACTAAATCAAGGAAGAGGGTAACATATATGCCAAGGGTTGTGTGTTATTACAACTTTCCATTCACAAAAGTTAAGCCACATGATCTCGAAGCTCAAAACTGACTTTATTCAAGGACAAAGAAAATCAAGAGAATATAACAAAGAAATGAAATACAAAAACACATAATAAGAATGTAGTGCATCTACCTACATGCAATCTTTGCTAACCTAAACTAAACAATGTAGGGCCGGGTCATGTAAAGTGGAATTTGCAATGCAACCAAAGAATTTTCTCCCAACCTTTAGACCATAAGATGTGATCATGAAGAACCAAAAAAAAAGGAAGTTTAGTGAACAAGAGAAACCATGTAAACATCTACACTAACTGACAGAATCAAGAAGTGCAACTACAACAATGTATTACACTCAAATTCCCTTTCAAGCAATAAACTCCTAAAAAAGACCTACCCATCCTGTGACCATACAAGATTTTTTGAAGAACGTGAAAGTACAAGCCATGAGACATGGGTTCGAGTTGAAAAGAGACTTATAGGGAGTTGGAAATGGGATTGTTGTAGTCATATTTCTTTTATTTCAAAAAAAAAGGAAAAAAAATCAGATATGCAAATATATATATATGTATGTATGTATGTATGTATATGTATATGTATATATGAATAAAACAAGGGAAAAAGGAAAAAAATATAAAAGGTCATGGGATTCTTGCATGTAATGTTTTTGAAAAGTCTAATGTTTTGGTGAAAGTTAACGTAAGACCACCACAAGAGAGGAAAGGATAAATTGGCAATAATATTCAAATATGTTTCATTAGCAAAAGTGGGACTAGCCCCATCACTGTGTAATGGAGAAAGAATTAAATAATGCACAAATTTCTTTGTGTGTTGCCACTACAAGCATTAGGACCTCGCTCATAGTGAACCTGACAACACAAATTATTGGATTGTTATGGAGGAGGGTGCCCCCATAGGGGGTTTGAGGGAAAACAAATCTCGAGGAAATGTACGGTCAATATTAATCTCGAAACACTCTCTTAGGACACTTCTTACCACCTACGGTGCCCCCGGGAGTGTTAAGTCATTTTTTCTAACACCATGGAAAGCAATCTTGAATTCAAGCAAGTGCATGCCCCATCACCAAATCCTTGTTGTCACCACCACTTCCCTTCACGCCACTTCACCCAACATTTCCACATCATCTGCCATGATTCTCCGTCATGTCATTTTTTTACTTTTTGTCCATATTCACATAACTCCATTTTTTCCCTTCGTCTACAAAAATCTTGTTTTCACCCAAATTGCTCATTTTAATTGATGCTCTCATGACGATTGCTACTATTTCCAACAATGTTGACTTCATAATTGGAAATGCAATTGGGAAATTTTACTACAGGTGCCCAGAAACAGAGGAATATGCCAGAACCATCTACGCACGCATCTGTGTGGAAATGGATTTCAGCGCCGTATTCCCAGCTGAAATAAACCTAACAAGTAAAGACTATGTGTGGAACCAGAAACTAGATTACGAAAGTGTCCTATTCAGATGTCAATCCTGCTTTGAGACAGGGCATCTAGCTAAAAACTGCCCAAAATCCTCCCAGAAAAATTCTGTTAGAAACAACCACCACAGATCTACATGGTGGGAAGGAGCACAAAAAGAACACTAGACTGTCATCAAAGAAGAATACTCTAGAGAAAACTCTGAATCACAAGAAATCGGGCAGGAAAGAAACAACTCTCAAGACAGGCAGGGAGAAAGCCTTGCCCAACAAATCAATAATTATGAGGATTCGACCACACAAAATAAATCTTCATTTAACAGCAAAGCAGATCTCCTAGACCAAACTTCTTCTCCGACTATCTTCAAAAGGATGAACACAATAGATCACAAAGCTAAGACACCAATGTCCCAAGAACCAGAAGAGATGAGCGGGATGCAACATAAAGGAAGTTGGAAGACTGTAGAGAAAAAAAAGAAAGCTACAACACCAATCTCGCCA
>APFE030166668.1:12420-81947 GCA_000404065.3 Pinus taeda | reverse complement strand
TAGATATAATAATAATAATAAAACAAGGGAAAAAGGAAAAATATCTAAAAGGTCATGGATTTCTTATATGTAATGTTTTTGAAAAGCCTAATGTTTTGGTGAAAGTTAGCACAAGACTGCCACAAGAGAGGAAAGGTTGAATTGGAAATAATATTCAAATATGTTTCATTTGGAAAATTGGGACCATCCCCATTGTGGTGTAATGGACAAATAATTAAATAATGCGCAAATTTATTTTTGTGTTGTCATCGCATACATTAAGACCTCACTCACAACAAACCTGACAACACAAATCAATCGATCGTTATCAAGGAGGGTGCCCCCATAGGTAGTTTGAGGTAAAACAACTGTTGGGGCAATCTACGATTGATATTA
The DNA here is from genome assembly GCA_000404065.3 of Pinus taeda. Classification (NCBI taxonomy): domain Eukaryota; kingdom Viridiplantae; phylum Streptophyta; class Pinopsida; order Pinales; family Pinaceae; genus Pinus; species Pinus taeda. The sequence goes on along the minus strand of APFE030166668.1, from coordinate 81,572 downwards.
TCCTAGACAACACTCTCTTGGAGCACTACTTACTACCCAAGGTGCCCTCGAGAGTGGTAAGAAGTTTTTGCTACAACCATGGAAAGCGAGCATGAAGTCAAGAAGGTGCATTCCCTGTCAACAACTCCTCATCACCACCATATCACTTCCCTTCATGCCACCTCACCCAACCTTTTCACATCATATGCTATGATGCTCTACCACGTCATGCTTCCGTACTTTTTTTCCATATTTACATAACTCTATTTTTTCTCACCCTCTATCTACAAAAATCCTTTTTTCACCAAAATTGCTCATTTTAACTGCTGCTCTCATGACGGCTGAAACTACCTCTAGCAACATCAACTTCATCACCGTATCCCCTGAAAATTCACCATGTATTTAAATAGTCCCATAACCCTGTGAATTTTTGAAAAGAACCTCAAAATGAGAAATGAAATTGTTCTTTCTAGTTCAGCAACCCACATTCCTCTCATGGACATGGAACATGACATTTTCAACTATGTTCGTCCTATTAACTTGATGGAATTTCATTAGACAATCCTTGATAAACAAATATAGTCATAAGCATCCTCTAGATTGGTCAAGTCAGGCCTCCTTTTTGCTATTATTCCTCAAATGTAGCTCTTCCCGGAGTTTGTCACATGCTTGAATTCCTCTTTTTATTCTTAATGGTGTTGTGTCATGCATTATTTAGGAGAGAACATTTTCCAAGTTACTTCATTATTAATTCACCAAGATTTGGACTTTCCACAGTTAGACCATTATGTATCTTTCTCTGATGAAACCCTCCTATCAACATTTCAAAATCTATCATCAGAGGATAGTAACAAGCTATATACTTATCTTATGCCGCCAAACACAGTTGTGCCTTTAGAAACAAGTCATTTTCCTTTAACTTGTTTTGCTGAGAGTGGTAGGTCTATTCTGCAAATAATTATGAGAATTTTAGGAAAGGATGAAACTTTAGTAATAGATTGTCAAGATATAGGAATTTTTCACCACATGATGTAGCCTCATGTGGTTTTAGATATCCCTACCTCTTCGGAGCATTCCATCAATACATAACTCCTTAATTTCAGTATTACTAGATGTTTTATATTTCCTTCATTATTAGTATATCTTTTCCTATATGTACACATGGAACAATTTATGGGTCTCGGTCTGAATATTAAGGATGTCATTAAAAAGAAGCAAACAATTGTTAATTGGACCAATTTGGTCAAAAGCCAACCAAACAATGAGGGGTTATCCTATTATATTTCCTCCATGTTAATTGTGTATAAAATCATCCATAACTTTGTCCCACTAAGGATTTTTCCAAAGGCTTAGTCTCTTTTGCAATTGAGTAAAGATCTAAAGGTTGGAGATTGGTTCTTATTTGGAGATTATATAGAGATCAAATTGTATGAATTAGAGGTTCTTCCAAATAGGATTCCTTCTTTTGTGCCTATGAGGATATTTGCATTGGAGTTCACTAGGCAAAGCCTAAATGTATATCAAATACACCTTTTCCCAACCAAAACAAGATATTTATTCAATTTTCCCAAGACTATTGGACCATTCATTGTTAATAATAGACAAGAAACTAAGGAGGTTAAAAAATTATTAAAAGCCATGAATTTCCAGTAGGGAGAAATATGGTCCCGTGATCCACATCAAGTCATCTCAAGGAGGAGAGTATGGAATTCTTATGCTCCTTATGCACATGAATCAAGGCATGAACTGGATAAATTGGCAAATGGTGGCTTGGTTGAAACACAGAGAAGCATGGAAGTTGAGAATCCTCTTCCCATTGAAAATGGATTGAAAAGAGTGGTTTTAGATGTTATTGGTCTTGAAGGTGAAAGCTCTCAAAGTATCAAAAACCAAGAACACAAAGAGAAAACATAACTTCAAAATATCATGGAGAGGCCTTCTAGTGAAGTTGGATTTTAGTTGTAGATAGGAGGAGTAAAATGTGCACCCTCATCTCCTATTCTTGAAGAAGAAGAACATGGTTTTGTGACTATTTTGAAGGATTCTCGTGAGAAAGTTGAATAAAATAACAAGAAAATCAAAGAAAATATGACTACATAGTTGGAGGCTCAATTCATCCCTAGTTATCAAACCATACTCCTTTCAACAATGGATTTGGAAAGAAATAAGTTGAAATTCTCCTTCACACATCTTGTTTCTTAATCAATCTCTTATGGAGTTGATTTCAAGACAATTAGGTTGTCTGTGAATACAAAGGATATTCTACTATGTGATAAGATAAAATTGCATAGGCAGATTGGGGAATTAATTTATAATGATCTCAATAAAACATCATTGTCAGCAAGAAAAACAAAGGCATTATTGGGAAAAGTAATTGATCAACTGAAGTTAGAGAGATCCAACTCCTGAGTTGTTCATACTCAAAATGAAGAATTTAAGGATCTAATCGTTAAGCTTGGGGTGCAAGCATTAGTCTAGATTGAAAAAACTAAGATCCAATCATTAAGAAAGTAATTAAAGTTCCTTTCCACAAAACATGTTCAAGTTCAAGAGCTAGCTCAGACCGAGAAAGAAAAGGATATTTTAACTCACAAACTAGTGGATAAGTATAAGGAGGTAACAACACAAAGAGCTAAATTCGGAGTTGCAATAGAAGATACAAAAACATGTTTGCACAATTGTAGTGCAACTAGACTTTGAGGATCCCACTAAGAAACTCACCAAAGTTATGACAAACATGAAAATTACAGAGGATGGGTTGAAAAATATACAAAAGAATCTAGATGATACGAAGGAGAAACTAAAGTATAAAGATAAACAATTAAACATGGCCAGAGAAACAAAACCCAACATCACAAGAACTACCAATCACCTTGTGATGAAGTAAAGGAATTGAAAGAGAAATTAAAAGGCAATATGTCTCTTATTCAGGCAAGAGAGATCATTTGTAATGACATCAATCAACAATTCAAAGTAGTTTGGGATCATATGACAGTCATGGCTGAGGAGAAAGCAATGGTCAGAGATCTTGAATACATTATCCTCACTAACAAAGCTCAGTCACAGCAGAGTGAACAATTAGCGAAAAGAATGATTAATTTGTTAAAATATAAGTCTTCTCTAGAGTTGACGACAATGGATATTGTGGACAGAACATCCATTTCCTATTAAATAAGTAAATGGTATAGAAAAAATTATACATGAAGAATGTAGAGAGCAAACTACTAGAGGTCAAAGAGTTAATGAAAACTTTCAATTCCAACTTTGACAGTAGAGTCCAAGCAGGTTTTCCTTTGTGTTGGGACCAAGAGGGAAATATAATCCCATGGGAAGCATACAAAACCTTGTTGGTAGAGGACATAAGTAAAATTAATGCTTCTCATGAAAGAACTGAAATTTTGCAAGGAACAACAATTGTGAACTATTTATAGAGAGATTTTCAATTGTTGTTGTTAATTAAAACTTTGTTTTCTGACAAGCCAACCTACTGAAGGATAACAAATATAAGAATGGAGTGCAACAAACTAATACAATATTCAACCCTTGACTTAGCAGTGTGGAAGAAATGTCAAAATTTGATGTGCCCACCAAACGTTCGAGTTGTGGAAATTTGTTAGGTCCTTATAATACTAGTGATTCCCCCATTACTATTGTCATTATATCTCTTATTATTATTGTTGTGCCCCTATTTTCCCCATATTGTTATTAGTGCGCTCCATAGAATCCCACTATTGTTATTGTTGTGCCCTTATATTATCACTGTTATTTTGACTTTGATTATATTATGACCCCTTAGAGTCCTATATATAGAAACTATATATAGAAAGGAGGTTGTTTCATTTGTATCATCCAATAATTGTTCATTTGTGTAATGTAAAGGAGGTTTCCCCCTCGAAGAGGCTGATTTTGAAGTCATTGAACTATCTTTTCTTCTATTTTGTGAGCTGGTTTCATAACATTTAGTATCAGAGCTTTGGATTCTAGGGTTTCATTGCTTCAATCAAGTCGTTGTGGCATTTTCACTATAACTTTGTTTCTACAACGTTTCAGAAGCTAAAATTAAAACCCATTTGAGTCGAAATATGCATCAACCTTGGGTCTAAATTTTAGATATTTTCTCATGATATTGTTAGAGATATGATCCAAGGAAGTTAGGGTTTTTGTAGGATCTCAAATTACATCCCAAACAGGTGACCTTCGAAAAATCATCATAAATTTCTCTTTGAGCGTCGGATTGAAATTTCAAAAGAAGTTACAAAAAGAGGATGAAATGTAGTTTTTTGATCATTTTCAGGTCCAAAGGTTGAAATAGTTACACAACACTTTGTACAAGTTTTCTCTACTGAAAAAGTATATAATGAGGGAATCTTGGAAGATTGGGCATAACTCCTTCTTGGAGAATCCAATTTCGATCAGACTCATGGCATTGGAAAGAGGATGCATAGGGATACGAAAAATCACAATTTCAGACCTTGGAGATACAAAATTTAGAGATACAATAGATTCAATATCAATCTCCTACAAAGCAAAAAAAGGTGTGTAGTTGTTTTTAAAAATTTGCATAAGTTTGGCTTGAAAAATTAGTTTGAAGTGATTCAAAGGGTATAGTGAGGCATAATTATCATTAATTGATGCCCCGAAGAAAGAAAATGGAAACATCTAGTAAGAAACCTAAAATCTCTATTATGACTCATGAAGAATAGGAAACAATGCAACATGATATATCAAAATTAAGAGACCAAGTGCAGCAATTTTCACTCTAAAAAAAAATTAACAAAAGGTAAGATGGATGGATTAAAGAAAGGCATGTGAGGTAAGATGAATGGTATGGAAGCTAAGATGAATGGTGTGGACGCTAATATGGATGGCAAGGAGGCTAAGATGAATGGCGTGGAAGCTAAGATAGATGGCATGGAAGCTAAGATGGATGGTATAGATGCAAATCATAAAAGAAACATGGAAGATTTGAATATAGATTTGACAAAGTTGCTACAAGAAATGCTTACTAATGGTGAATGGGTAGTAAAGGAAAGTCATGATGAGAAAAAAAGAAATGTTAACCATGATTTCATAGAATCTAACATTGGATTGAAGACCCACCATGTTCCAAAGATCGATATGAGGAAGTTTGACAGAAAGGATCCTGTAACATGGATACTACATATGGAGCAATATTTCGATCTCCATAATGTGAAAAACACACAAAAGGTATGCATTGCAACTTAATATTTTGAACAAAGTCAGTTTGTATTGTATCGATGGCTTTGCTCTCATAAACAAATTGTCACTTGAGCAATTTTTACGGAAGAAATGATAGAACATTATGAGGATACAAAAAGAAAGACCTTTTTTAGTCAAGTGATAAATCTCAAACAAAAGGGTTCAATGATGGAGAACATTGAGGACTTCCAAAACTTGAATATAAGGGTAAGAGATATTCTAGAGGAGCATAGGATTGATGTGTTCATAGGGAATTTAAAGGATAACATCCAACATGAGGTTTGCCTTTAGGAACTTGATTCATTGGATAAGACATTCAATTTGGCAAGAGAAAATGAAAGAAAAATTATGGCAACAAGGAAGCCTACCACTCACAAATATAAATATGGAAGTGTTGTTGCCCCTAGCCTTCCACAACCTACAAGTTTGACACCACAACAATTGGAAGAAAAAGGAACAAAAGGGATTTGTTACAGTTGTGATAGAAAATACACTAAAGGTCATAAGTGTCTTGAGAAGAACTTATTTTACATATATTGTGAAGAGGAGGAATAAAATTAACAAGAAGCCTCAAAAGAAGAGAATATACACCAAGAACAAACCCTAGAGAAAGAAGAAATGATTTTGACCATATCTTGTAATGCATTGGATGGAATTACACTCCTGAAACTCTCAATATAGAAGGACATATCAAGAAAAAAAAGTAATAGTGTTGATTGATTCAAACAACACCCATAATTTTATTCATTCTAAGATAGCCCACGAATTGAATTTTTCCTATATCCAGCACCAGAGTGTTAAGTGATGGTTGCAAATGGAGGAACCATAAATTGCTTTGGAAAGTGCCATAATATCAATCTATCCATGGGAGAATATGTATTCAATATCCCAATGCTTTCCATTCCAATGGGTGGTCCTGATGTTGTACTAAGAGTCCAATGGCTACAATCTTTGTGTACAATAAATTTTAATTTTCAAGAACGTTTCTTGAAAGTTTTTTAGTAAGTAAAGGAAGTTGAATTAAGGGTTATCACAAGGAAACCAAGAGAGATAATAAACTCTAATGACACGACAAATCTTCTAAAGAAATAACAACGAGGCGTAATTGCCAATTATGTTCATTGGAGGTTCCCACATCAAAATCATCCATTTCTCAAGATCTCCAAAAAGTCTTGGACAATCATTTCAAGGTATTTTATACTACCAAAGGCCTCATGATCATGACCATGCTATTCATTTCATTCTAGGAAGTGTTCCTCCAAAAATCAGGCCTTACAGATATCCCTATTCCCAAAAGAGTGAAATTCAACGTATGGTTGTAGAAATGGTAGAGGCTGGTATAATTCAACCTAGTCAAAGTTTTTTCTCTGTTATAGTAGTATTGGTGCACAAGAAGGATGGATCATGGTGCATGTGTCTGGATTATAGGGATCTCAAAAAGCTCACTATTAAAGATAAATTTCCCATTCCTGTCATTGGTGATTTATTGGATGAATTTCATGGATCAATTTACTTCACCAATTTGTATCTTCGTTCAGGATATAATCAAATCAGAATGAATACTGAAGATATTTTGAAAATAGCTTTTAGAAATAATGAGGGTCATTATGAATTTTTGGTCATGCCTTTTGGATTTACCAATGCACCTTCTACATTACAAGTTTTGATGAATTCCATTTTCAAATCCTTCCTTAGAAAATTTGTGTTAGTATTTTTTGATGATATACTAATATACATCAAATCTTGGGAGGATCATGTTAAACATGTTGATAGGGTGCTCAAACTATTGGAGGAGAAACAATTATATGAAAAAAGCTCCAAATGTTTCTTTGGAGTACAAGAAGCGGAATATCTGGTCATATTGTATCTCATGGAGGTGTTAAGGTAGACCCTAGCAAAATTAAATCCATTAAGGAATGGAAAATCCCTACATCCATAAAGCATCTATGCGGATTTCTCGGGTTGACATGGTATTATCACAAGTTTGTTAAGAATTATGGGAGAATAACATCACCTCTAACAATATATTGAAGAAAGATGATTTTTCTTGGACTCCAAGAAGCAACGAATTCCTTTGAACATCTTAAAGAGGCAATGTGACAAGCACTGGTCTTAGCTTTGCCGGACTTCAAAAAACACTTTATTTTGGAATTTGATGCCTCAAGAAATGGAATTGGTGTTCTTTTAATGCAAGAAGAAAGACCCATTTCTTTCGAAAGTCGTCCAATCAAAGGAAAGTATTTACACAAAGCTATTTATGAGAAGGAAATGTTAGAAATACTACATGCACTTAAGAGATGGCGACCCTCCCTAATGGGAAGGAACTTCAAGGTAAAAAAGGATCATGGTAGTCTTAAATGCTTTTTAGAACAAATATTATCTTTAGAAGAGCAGCAAAAATGGGTCATAAAGATGTTGGGTTATGACTTTGAAATCATCCACAAAAAAGTGAAGCAAAATGTTGTTGAAGATGCACTCTCAAGAAAGGATGAGGATGTGGAAGCATTTCTTTGTGCCCTTTCTATTATCCAACTAGATTGGATAAATGAAGCAAGGGATGAATGGAAGAATGATGAAGAAGTGTGGGCACTCATTCAAAAGATACAAGATCCCAGTACATCTGATACATTTAGCTAGAAAAATGATTCGTTATGGTATAAATATCGCTTATAGCTCTGTAATAATTCCCAACTAAAACAAAAGATTCTTATGGAATTACGCACCTCTCCCTTGGGAGGGCACTCACAATTTTTAAAAACTTACCAAAGGGTTAAGAAGGAATTTTTTTGAGATGGCGTTAAATCTGATATTCAAAAGTTTGTGGCAGAATGTTTAGTTTGCAAATAAAATAAAGTTGAAACAATTAATACCCCAGGTCTATTACAACCTTTATCCATTCCAAGTCAACGTTGGGAGAAGGTTTCAATGGATTTTATCACAGGTTTACCTAGTCTGAAGGAAAGAGTGTCATCATGGTGGTAGTTGAAAAAATTACTAAGTATGCACACTTTTGTGCATTATCTCATCCATTTAAATCCAGTGCAGTTGCTACTGCATTTATGGAAACAATTCAAAAGCTACATGGAAATCCAAAGATTATTGTAAGCGATAGAGATCCCATTTTCACTGGAAATTTTCGGACAATATTATTTTCTTGTCTGGGTACTTAGTTAGCTCATAACTAACCTTATCATCCTTAATCTGATGGGAAAAATGAGATAGTAAAAAAATGTTTGGAAGGATATCTTCGTTGCTTTGTATATGATAAACAGACACGATGGGTCAAATGGTTGCCTCTGGTTGAATGGTGGTATAACACTTCCTTCCATGCTGCAGCAAAAATGACCCCACTTATGGCACTTTATGGGTGTCATCCACTATCCATCACATCACATTTAAGAGGAAATTCTAAGGTTCAAGCAATGGAAGATCACATTGAGCATCAACAAAAAGTTATCCAACTCTTAAAGGATAACCTCATTTGGCGTAGAATAGAATGAAACAATGGGCAGATCAACATCAGAGCGAAATAAGTTTTGATGTAGGTGACTTGTTATTTCTACAGCTGCAAGCATATAAACAAATGTCCCTCAAGAAATCTAAGAAGGATAATAAATTATCACCAAAGTATTATGGTGAATAAAAGGTGTTGCAAAAGATTGGTACTATGGCATACAAATTTGAGCTTCCTACAACTTCCCAAGTGCACCCAGTTTTCCATGCTTCATGCTTAAAGAAGGTTATAGGTGACAAGTTCCCAGTTCAAACAATATTTCTAGAACTTGATGAGGAACGAAAAATCATATTAGACCCTGAAGCAGTCACGGAAACAAGAACTGGACAGCTATGAAATCGATCAATTTCAGAGTATCTCATAAAGTGGAAGAACTTACCCGCTGAATATTCCACATGGGAGGATGATAATTTTATACAGAAGATTCCATAACTACTCAAGTGTTGAGGACAACACTTTTTTGAAGGAGAGGGGAATGTTTGGTCCCTAAAATACTAGTGATTCCCCCATTACTATTGTCATTGTATCCCTTATTATTATTGTTGTGCCCTTATATCATTATTGTTATGTTGGCATTGATTATATTGTGACCTCTTAGACTCCTATATATAGAAAGGAGGTTTTTTCATTTCTATCATCCAAGAATTGTTCATTTGTGTAATGTAAAGGAGGTTTCTCCCTCGAAGAGATTGATTTTGAAGTCGTTGATCTATCTTTTATTTTATTTTATGAGATGGTTGCTTAAAAAACTTGGATCTTCATCACGTGACCCTGAGTAAGAGTCTCAAGTTATTGAATGATGATAATGCATTTATTTACAATTATGAGGAATTATAATATTTTTGTAATTCTTAAGTTAAAATATAGTTTAGTCTTTTGAGTATTAATCCTTAGAGTCCTCATAAGGACCTAATAAGTTAGAGATGTTTATTAGTATTTTGAGTATTAATGTTTAGAGTCCTCATAAGGACCAAATAAGTTAGAGATAGTTATGATTTAGTTTTGATAACTAATAGTTTTGTAACTATCTTCAATGTAAAAATTTCCTTAAAAAGACATGAGGGGACCAATTTTGGGGTTCCATTTTTTTTCCTTAGAGAGATAATTTTGGCTGTGTAATGTACACGTTTTCTTTCGAGAAGTAATAAAAGTTTTTCTGGATGATTCCAATTGTCTACTAAGTATGATATGTTCTTTCTTTAACTGTTAAAAATTATATGATGTTTGTTTTTTGAGAATGTGTAAAGAAGCTGTTAGTTATTTTTGATAAAACATATTTACTTATGTTATAATAGCTTATAATACGCGTATATTTTTATTAAAGCAACCTCAAACTATGCTCCACATTTTCATCATTTAATTTCAACAGTCTTTCATGATTTCTTCTAAGTTATGGTATAAAATATTTTGCCAGTGCAACCTAATACATTGATACCTCCTCTTTTTCTTGCTTTCACCCTTACTGCAACTTCAAAAATTCATATTCACAGATAGTGTGGCCATCTGGAAAGTATCTTTCATTTTTTCAAGATTTACCCACACGTTACATTTCTATAGGAAATCTCTGGGCAACCATATATGGGATGACAAACATATACTTTTTACCTTTTTCTGCATAGGTGTCCTAGGTAGTGATCTCTTTTTCAACCAGAGGTTATATCTAGGGTTACAACATATTTTATCATCATTATTCGAGAACAGAGAGTGAATTTATTTCTCCTCAGGTTTTTCTTGAAACCATTTCTTTGTTTGATGAGGAAATAAAGTGTGTTGTCTGAACTTTCTCACCATTTGGGGAATTGAAAGGAGAAATCCTAGCTCCAAGAAGACCCCTCACAAGGTCAGATGCTTTCCAGAAAAAAAACCAAGCCTTATCTGATCATGAGAGGTTTGTTTCGACAAGGTGTTGGAGAGAAAAATAGTCCCCTAAAACCTTGAATCCTACGTATCTGCCCTTGGTTCTAGTTCTTTTTCCTGGGATATCAAATAAAAATACCTAGAAAAAATTTCAAGAAACTTGGATTTTTCTGAGGGGAGTTTTCCTCCTAATTTCCATTTTCCTGAACAAACTATTTAAGAAAGATCCTTTGAATATATTTATTTTTCTCTCCCAGTTGTCTTAGAATTTGAAGAAATAAAGACTTTTGAGATTTCCTCTATATATCATACTATTCCTATAATTTCTCAGCTTTTTCCAATCTCTGTAATTCCTCTACCACCCTTCACATTTCAAGTAGGAAATTTTCCTCCTCCCCATAATCAAAACATGGAGATTCCAGGATTTCTATTGAAAAAATATGCTCCTCTGAACTTTCCTCAACCCATGAATGCAATGCCTCAATATTGCTTGAATTTATTGCCAAAATTCACCAAAGAAGATGACCTTACAACTAAGAAACATGTGGCTACCTTATGTTCCTTTGTAGAAAATACCAATGTGGAATATTTGGATGTGGTTATGAGATTATTTGTGCGGTCTATGGATGGGGAGGCCAAAAAATGGTTTAAAACTCTCCTAGCCAATTTTATTAATACCTAAGAAGAGTTGGAGAATACTTTTATACAAATATGGGGAGATAAAAAAATTGCATGGCTATTTCTTGATAGCTTTCAATGCTATAAAAAGGAATACTAATGAAGAAGTTTCTAAATTCATCAAAGGATTCAATAAGCTCTATAACAGTTTTCTAGAATAAATTAAACCCCCTCTTGTAGGTGCAAAAGTAGTTTTTACAGGAGCTTTTGAATCAGATCTTGGATTCACTTTGAGGGAAAGAAGATCTCCTACATTAGACCAAATTGAAACTGATGCCTTAGATATCGTGAAAAACTTATCTGCTGCTGGAAAGATAAAATAAAAAAAAGGATCATACAAAGAAGAAAAAGGTAGAAAAATAAGTTAGATATTCAAATCAACTGAAAGATTCGCAAGAACAAAAATTGGAAGAAATAACTAAGGTCATCAGATTTTTTTCTAACAAATCAGTGAAAATGGAGCTGGAAAATAAGAATCCCCTCAGGTAGAAGTAGGAACCAAATATAAATTTTAATCCTCAATTCAGGAGACCTCCTTTACTACTTATGCAAAGGGAGAATAAGGATCAATATCAGGCGCAAACTACTCTGTACCTTGAATATGAACTAGAGATGAACCAAAGGAATCACTGGAAGAGCCCTGAAAATTTCAAGAAAATCAATAGTCCACTTTATAAGAAGTAGAAGGTGAAAGGTGTGTGAGGAGAGTCTTGATTAAGATCCCCAAGTTTCTCTAGATGAGGAAGAAATTAATGATTACTGTAGGAAGTTTGAAGGAATGATGCAGGCTGAGTTGCATAAAAAATATGACCTCAGATCAAGAAAGAGATATAGAACGCAGGACCAAGGAGAGGAGTGTTATCAAGAAAACTAGAGTCCATTCAGAGCTGCTAGTCCCACTAAGACGGGTAGCTATCTTAGAAACAAACAAACTAAAGTTACTTGTGTTTTCCTTTATGAGAGATAGATGAGAGAGAAGTATAGAGCACCAACCTCAGTGTTTCGCTTGGTTCCTTACTTGTTTCCTCCCTCCTTTGACAAAGCTTCACCACTCCTTCCTTACTTGTCCTACTTCAAAGAACACCTGTAGAGTCAAAACAGTATAATACCATCAAAGCATAGAGATATATAACCATAAACAATATAGGATCATATGTATATTAACCATATAAATGCGTATATCAATACAAGATTTAGAAATATACAAGAATATGGAGGAAAACTCAAATAGCTTTATTGATAGAAGTAGTAGAAGAGAGGATTACAACCAAGCTGTCTGATCCAGTGCCATCCTCCTACCATGAAAGCCCTCTTCACCTCATGAAAAGCTAGATCACACAACAATACAATGTTGAACAAAGAAACTAATAGCACTTCCTTACAAAATACAAAATTCCAGCCTTTGGATCTTTAAGATGAGGGATCCATATATAGATATTTGCAGGCGGGTGAGTCAGCATCTAGGATTTCTATTAGTGTCATTTCTCTGATAGTTCTTGGTTCCACTTGGATATTTCATGATCTCTAACTCATCCTTGGGCGAATTCAGAGAGGCAAGTGTCATCTAAGCAGTTTCTAGAAGATTCTCTGGGTTTCCACCTAAAAAACTGCCTCTGCCATTTGTCTACTCTCGCCCATCGCACTCTACAGAAGGGCTTTTCAGTACAGATCACACCCCCCATGTGTAATAGGTGAGATGCATCACACCATGAGCACTGAGCAGTTTGTATGGTCCAGTTTTGACCAGTTCTGAGTAGTTTTTCAGGGAGAGCTTATGGGAGATGATGTAATAAACTGACCTTGTTCCTTTAGGGTATGAAATAACACTTTTAGGGGCTTAGAAGCCCTTGGTTTATGGACATATGATATTGGAGTTACAGTTCCCAAATATGTCTATAATAGTTTCCCCCTAAAGCATGAGGTCGTAAATCTTCTAATGTTGGGTGAAATGCTTTATCATGAGGATCCGAGGTTTTTCAAACTAGAAGGTGACCTATAATAAGATACAAGACAATACATTATCTTCATAATATTTTCATGATCTAACTAAAGCGGGCATTACCATGCTCAGCTTTATAAGTTCATTTTCATGTACATGTTAGAGTCGGTCTAGTTATCCCTCCATCAGAGATCAAAGCTCTTTTTCGCATTTCATGTTTTAGGTGTCCCACCAGTTTTCATCAGTTGCATTTCGTTAGGCATGCCATAACTCTAATGGAGTGGTATGTGTTATTCATTCCCCTCGTGCATATCACTGTTGGTTAAGGAGAATCCATAAAGCTTCACAAGTCATTTTTAGTCATATTTTAAATTTTTAGGTCTAGGTCTAGGGTTTGAGTTAATTTAGTCTTGAAAAGTCTTAGAAGACCAAAATGCCAGAGGGATGTCTTAGATAGATCATCACTTCAATAATTCTCACCATTGTACAGCTGAATAAGGACTTCTCTTCAAAACTCTGTTTTGAAGAACAAGTCGCCACCTCATTTTTGTAAAAATTGTCAAAATTTTCAGTTCTTCAATTGTTCAAGTGCAGCCCTGGTCTCCTTTGCTGAAGCATATCAGAGCTATCCCTGCAAAAAATTATCAGAGAAAATCATCATTTCAACCTATTTTATGAAGGAAACCAAAAATGTCAGAGCCTATTAATTTTCAAAAAGTGTCAACAACCAAACATAAGAAAACTAGGTTTTCATAGAGCAAAAATTAAAATGGATGTTATATCAAGTCATTTATGCTCACTTGCAAGCCATTCCACATTTTGAGAGCTAAGAGCATCATTCAAGGGCGATTATGCAAGTTTGTGGCAAGTTTGTGAGTATTTGGGTCAGCTCCAGGGCGCGCGGCGCATCAACATAGGCACGTAGCGCATCAGGCCACCTTTTGTTGTGTAATTTAACACAGGCACGACGTACTCAGAGCGCGCGGCACATTGGGTAAAGCACACAGTGCATAGGGTTTATGCCTGCAATTCACCAAGAAATCACTCAAATTACCTCTCCTCATGCCTCAATTCTCAGGTAGGCCTGCAATCATAACTTGATTTTGTTTTTTGATGGTGTATATGAAGAAGTTAGCATATCTTTGTCATGAAAACCAAGTGTACAAAACCCTCCATGTTCATCAAATTGCTATAAGGATTCAAGCGCAAAGTTTGCGGTAGGGTTTTAAAAAATTATTGTTGCCAATGTTTCTTTTTCGCTTGTTTCCCATTGCCTATATTCCCCAAATATTTTTCCCAATCATCCCTCATCAAACCCTACATCTTCCTCTCTCAAAACCCTAAACTCTCCCTTCTCCTATAACCATATGATCCCTACCTTATTTCAAAACCCTAAAACATTTCTATCCCCCTTGTCCCTTCCCTAATTTCCTCATTTTATTTCCATTGTTCCATTTCCCTAATGCTTCCATTTTCCTAACAATTCCCGTCATTTATGTCCCCTTGGTTACAACATTTTGATAAAGAGACAAAAAGTCAACAGTCAACTTTTGGCACACAGTTTTATATCAGCAAATATATATATTCCAACAACCTTGTTGTTAGAGAACATGTCAGAGACCGAGTCAATATATGAGCAGGATTATGATAGTGAGTCTACACCTGAGGTCAATGTGCCTAATGTGCCATAGAGGTATCACAGGGGTGGCAAGAGTGGACATCATGTTAGGGAGGAGCCTACCTCTTTGGCTCAATTGCAAGCTTGCCCGCTTGCAATGGATTGTTTTCGGCGCCAATCATGTTACCAATATTGTGAGATGATCTCACAAACTCAGCATCATCAGGAACTGGTCCATCTATTTGTCCTTAACTTACAAGATGGTCATGTGAACCTTGCCGGAGTGGATTTCACTTTGTCACCCAACACTATTTCTCAGGCCACCGGGATACCAAATGTGGGGGAGGAATGGAGTAAATGCTAGATGCTGGATAGATATTATTATGAGCCATATGTCAAGCCCGCATATATTAGACACTTGAGTGCGGCCTTTCCTTTCATATACCTGAAAGATGAGTTTGCACCATTGATGAAACTCATCATTCGGTATTTCAGCTACGAGGGCAGATTTTCACGTCTCTATGCGTACCATGTACGTTTGTTGATTCATTTCACACGGGTACGTATGATGAGCATTCCATTTTTCATGTGCCGAAACATAGAGAGGAGGGTACCCTTAGTACAGAGGAAGACCCCGACACATCAGCACAAGAGCATATATCACTATGCATTGATCAAAATCATAGTGATGCATCAGTTGGCAGAGCAGGGTATTGCTTGGGAGGATTTCATCTCCCGTGATTTCTTTTCCGCGCTATAGCCTCCACTAGAGATCATCCATGATGAGAGAGGGCCTTCACAGTAGTTTGACATTCATGAGACTGAGCATGTTGATGCTCCAGCATATGTGACATATCAGAAAGGCCCCAGGGCCTTATTTGCAGCTGCACGACGAGTACTATCTCCACCCGGGGTGGAAGGGGTCTCGTTGACACCATCAGCAGAGCGAGTATTATCTCCACATCATGTGGAAGGGGTCTCTTTTCCATCTACAACACAGGTACAGAGTCAGGACAGGGGCAAGAGACCCATGGTTGATGAGGGTCCTTCAGGAGTTCAAGACACCGGTATCATTGATGTTGATGCTAGTTCGCCCAATTCAGAGCTCAAAGAGTTCATCAGAGAGCAAAGGGCTGAGAATGAGTTGCTGCAAAAGAAATTGTAGATGGCTAAATGGGTGATCAACTACTTAGAGCAGCGCAACAAAGAGTTGGAGGATGAGCATGAACTTTATGAGCTGCGCAAGATTTGGGAAGACCGAGAATTGGCTCGTAGGAGACCCGGTGATTTGACACCTATTGATCGGGAATCAATGCTCATCCAGGTGAACACTCACTTGGAAAAGTTGTTGGCAAAGGCAAACAGGGACAAGGACATGCTTCGCCACATGAAGACTCACTATTGGGCTCGCATGCATGTTTGCAAAGCGAGAATGAAGATCCTCAAAAGGCGTTTGAGTAAAGCACAAAAACAACACAAAAGGCCTGATCCGCTTTGGGTTTGGGCGAGGCTTCTCTAGTTGAACATGATACATGATGGAGGGTCTTCACTCCAATTTTGGGCACATTTGGAGAAAATTTTGTCATTTCAAAATTTTTGGCTTGCAAAACAGGTTTTTGGGTTCTATGCGTCGCGCTCAGCACGCAACCCACAAGATGGAGAGGTCCAAATCATAGGTGGCTTACATTTTTGGATTTTTCATGATGAAATACACATGCTTAGCAATTTCCAAGGCATTTCATCAAGTTTTGGGTGACCAAAAGCTCAAAAAACATCATGAAAATCACCTTTTTGCCACTTTTTGCACCAGCAGGAAGTACTTATGGGAGAATCCATTTTTGGAGGGTCAAATGGAGACCAAATTGGAAACTTCCACTTGGGTTGAAAATTAAACATCTAGGCCTTTCCAACAAGCCAACCTGAGCTCAATTTGGATTCCGGTAAGTGCCCCAAAAGTATCTGCAAAAGCGCGTGGCGCACAGGGTGTTTTGACTCAGTTTTCCTCCTCAGGTCAACGAATCAAGCCAGTTTCACCTGTTTTGACTTGTGATGTGATTTTTCAGCCTCCTTGATGTAATTATTAGATATTTATGTTTTTATGACATTTATTTACCTATTCTATATGATTCATTCATAAATAGCAAAAATGTAATGAATGAATTGGTTTCCTAGCTTATAGAGGCAAGTTGTTTTGACTGCCTAGATTGTAGTGCTTAGTTTAGAATTGGTTGAAACGGCTCCTAGGATGATGAGATCGACCCCTAGAGGCAAGGGAATGTGTTAGCTTGCCTATATTATGTATTTTCTTAGTCATTTTCAGGGTTGGACTCTTGGGATAACATTGAGACTATATTGTACATATCTTATAAGCATTTTTGGCAAAGGAAGGACCAGGGTTTTGCAACACTTTTTGGGATCCATGTGGCTTTATGTGTTGATGGTGTGTTTCTCTCAGTACTTGTAAGTTTTATATGTGCATCATTATCTCTATTGAATCTTCTGTTATTAAACAAATGAAGTGTTATGGTAGAATCCATGAAATTGCTATGCTCTGCCTTTAAATTTGTTTAATCTTTTATGTTTTCTTCAGTTTAAGGAGAATCCTTGGGACCCCTTGCTCTCCTTAGCCCCTCACTAGTCTGATCTACCCATCTCACCTGCTTTAAGGCATCAAAACAATTGCCTATCTTGCCCCAAGTAGACCTCTGCAAAAACTGTGCCTCATCCCCGCACCCAAATTTGCCTTTCCCTTGAACTCAACAAAATCATTAAAAATCAATTCTAAACTCTTTGTACTTCATTCCTAGCCTAAAATCAGTCATCAATCCAGTCATCTCAAGCCTTTTTTTATTATCTTTTGCTAAGTTTGACCCGAAGAGAGCCCTCTCCTATCCTCATAGGGCTAGCTACGAGGCTGAGCGTGGTTTGATGTGGCCTTGAGTCTCACCTTATTTTAGCCTAAGGTAGATTTGAGCGCTAACATACTGGCGACCATACTGGGGAAGAAATCTCAAATGGTTTGCTTGTTTATGAGTTTGTTTCACAAGTCTTAGACGGAGTCTGAAGTCACGCTAGGTAGCTTTCGAAACACTCTTGCTATGCACAAGCGGAATTAGATAAATGCTACTTCAGTCGATCTCCGGGTAGCTTGTGAAACCTTGGCTTGCAAATCACCCCAGTACTTTTGTTCATTCTAGACCCTTGGATGATTGAGTCTAGTAAACGATTGGCTGAATTATTTTAGTTCCTTTGATCTTCTGATAAGCACACTGGCTTCAAAAAGACATACAAGAGCTAATCCAGATCCGAATCCACCTCCTATTTATGAAAATCCAAATTTGATTTGAAAAATCCTTCGTCAAGAAAGCTCGGCGACTCCCATGGTTAAATCTCATTCATGTCCCGCAATTTTTGAATACCTTGAAGAACCTCCTTTCGACGCAAGGTTTGAATTGTCATTTTTCAAAACCAAGTTTGAAAACGCTCTTGATTCTATTGTTCCAAATCCTGACTTTGCTGTAGCTCTTGAATTTGAAAGGCACAATAAATTAATTGATAATTTTATCCTGAGGCACCTTCAAACCGACATCCAAGCTGCTAATCTTGCTGAGTTCTTAGAAGTTGTATCTGCAAACATTGGATCCACCGTCACGACATCTACTTCTAGAATTCCTACAGAACCACCTTTCATTCCCACGATTCCTGTGCAACCTATAATTACTTATTCCGAATTTGCAGATAATTCCCATCCTTCATCCCACATCGCTTCTCCTCCACATACACCTTTGCATACTCCCCATACAGTAGCAAGATCCACTCCGCCAATTGCATGATATGCCCACGGACTATAAGAGTAAGATTCCTTTATTTGATGGCACTCCTCAAAGTGTGTCCGCTCAGCAGCACATAGACAAAATGACAATTTTTTATGATTTATATGAGAATGATGAAGAGGATGTAACTATGCGATTGTTTGTACAAACATTCGGAAGAGAGGTAAGAAAATGGTTCAGAGGCTTGGAGCTAGAAGTATACCTATGTTGGCTGAACTTCAGAAGCAGTTTCTAGATCGTTGGGAACTCAGAAAGGATTCGCTTCAGATCAATGTCGAGTACAATAATATCAAACGCAATGATGGTGAGTCTGTCCAAGACTACATTATCAAGTTCAATACAGTTTATAATGCTATTCCGGATGATTTAAGACCATCTAGAAAATCAGCTCTTCTCAAATTCCTGGATGGCTTTGATCCGGAGATGGCTTATTCATTACGAGATAGAGATCCGCCTACTTTAGAAGATATGCAAAAGATTGCTGTCAATGTTGAGGCAAATCTGAACGACAAGAGAGCACGTTTGAAGGAAGAGAAAAGAGTAACTATAAAGGAAGAATCTACATCATCAGAACCACCTTGGCTTCGTGAGATGTTCAAAAGACTAAGCCTTGAAAAATCAGAACTGCAGATTCGTAATCCAAATTACCGTGGCCAACAACAACCTCAGTACAAAATTAAGCAACGTGAACCAAGAGTACAAGAGCCGATAGCCTAGCAACCAATCAAGACTCCTCTTTTGCAGAATTTTGTGAGTCAAGATTCAGATGAAGATGTTGATGTAGCAGGGGACCAAAACCACTTCTTTACTCCTGATGATATGCCCATTTACATCACTGAAGAAGAAGAGTATGGAGAAAGTTAAGGCGCCCAACAAGATGAATATTTTATCTTAGCTAATGATGCAGATTTAGATGATTACCAAAGAGGATATTTGAATGCCTTGTCCACTCAACAGAAGCAGTATTCATTAAGAAACTGAGATGTGCCCATCAATCCAATTCAGAAAAGAAAAGAAGCTACAGCACCAAAGACGGATTCACCAACACTGCCGAAAAAAGGAAAAGAGACAATTGATCACACAACTAGCAAGATATCAATAGCATAAACGACGAATCAAGCAGCTATAATCAAAGATAGGAGAGAGGTTCTGGTCAAAGAAGTCAAAAAAGTTTCAACATTTAGTTTGGAAAATGAAATTTCAAAATTAAAAATATCTATTCCTTTGACTGAAATCATGAAAAACAGCAGCTACCGAGGTCAAGTCTCTAAAATTCTGAATTTTGATCCCATGTTGGACATGGTGAATGTTGAAGATGATCAACCAGAATTGATTTTTGGACCAGCATTAGATGGTCAGTCCCCCGATAGTGATGTTCCTCCCTTTTATATCAGTTTGAGATTGCATGAATATGTTTTGCATAATGCCATGTTCGATTCAGGTGCTTCGCACAATTTGATGCCAAAGGCGATCATGGAGACGCTGGGGTTAGACATTACCAGATAATATCATGATTTGTATTCATTTGATTCTAGCCGTGTGAGATGTATCAGGCTCATCAAAGATTTGGTTTTTAGCTTAGACCAAATTCCAGCAAAGAATGTCTTGATGGATGTGGTGGTGGCGGAAATTCCTCCATGTTTTGGTATGCTACTTTCGAGATCCTGGGGAGCTAAGTTGAAGGGTACTCTACAATTAGAATTTTCTTATGCCACAATTCCAGTCTTTGGTCAAATGAGAAAGCTATATCGAGAGAAAAAGATGAAATATATGATAACTAGCAAAGAGAAGCCAATCAATCATCATGTAAATTATGTACATACAGATTTGGAGTCGTTTGTTTTATTTGTTGATAGTTTTAATGATCTATATAGTCAGTTAGTTCACGCAGAAGATATACCAGAGATCACTGAAAATTTCAGAGAAGTTATACAAAAGGAAAGAGGAGAAAAGCAAGCTACCATGGAGTAAACAACTGAAGATAAGGGACAGCAAACAGAAAAATCAGAGGCAGTACAATTTCAGCACTTGGAGGAGGATGAAGATGGTCTTTGGACCATGGATTTCGATGGCGGAGTAAGTAGTGATGGTGCTGGTATTGGTGTGTGGATTCGAAGTCCTTTTTCTGCTCGAGATAAAGTTCCAAGCAAGGTGAGAGTATGTTCCTATAAACTAGCATTTGATTGTTCAAATAATGAGGCGAAATATGAGGCTCTCATTGCTGGCCTAAAAATTCTTAGAAAGTTGAAAGTGAAAAAGATTGCATTCTATGGTGATTTCGAGTTGGTGATAAAGCAAGTTAAGGGTGAGTTTCAGGCCAAACATCCTTGCATGAGGGCATATCGAAATGCAGTCCTAGATATTTTGAAGTTGTTTTTTGATCATACCTTGACATGTGTGCCTCGCATACAAAATGGTGTTGTTGATGGACTTGCTAAGGTAGCAAGAAATTTAAAAATTCCAATGAATTCTAGCAACAAATTTGAGATTCATGTGAAGCATCGTCCCACTATTCTAGACAATCAGTGATGTTGGAAAGTTTTTCAAGATGATGAAGAGATCAATGAGTTTCTGCAAAATAAGGGTAAGTTCAAGGATTCCTCAATAGATACTGAAAAAGATGATGGTGATGACAATATACAAGTAAATCAAATGGACATGCTGCAACTTAAGGAAAACATTATTCCTAAGGGATTGACTCCTTTAGAGGAGTTGTTTTATCAAGAGGATGTGGCCCGCAAACTGACATTGAGACCGACTGAAAAGGGTATTGAAGAGGTAAACATCGGGACAGCTGAAATTCCTAAGACGGTTAAGCTGTCAAGGTCATTGTCACCAAAGGTAAAAGCCGAATATATGAAATTGTTGTCTTTATTTTCTGATGTTTTTGCATGGGATTACTCGGATCTTAAAACATATGACACAAATATCATTCAACATACTATTCCTATTAAGCCAAATCAGAAGCCTTTTCATCAAAAGTTGAGGAGAATCAATCCGAAGCTGCTGCCATCAATTGAGAAAGAGGTAAATAGATTGTATAAGTCAAGAATCATTGTGCCTATCTGATTTTCAGATTGGATATCAAACTTGGTGCCCGTTAGGAAGAAGACAGGTGAGATCCGTTTATGCGTTGACTTCAGAAATTTGAATAAGGTGTCCTTAAAAGACAATTATCCGCTGCCCAAAATGGATCATATATTGCAGCGAGTAGTTGGAGCATCAAAGATGTCACTACTCGACGGTTATTCAGGATATAATCAGATTTTAGTGCATGAAGATGACCGTGACAAGACAACATTCACCACTCCATGGGGAACATTCCATTTTGCAAAGATGCCTTTTGGTTTGAAAAATGCAGGAGCCACCTTTCAGCATGCAATGGATGTAGCTTTCGCCAATGAGAAAGACATATTTTTAGTTGTTTATCTTGATGACTTAACCGTGTTTTCAAATTCTGATGAGGAACATTTGTATCATTTGAAAATTGTTTTCCAAAAGTGCTGAAAATTTGGCATATCATTGAATCCGAAAAAGAGTCTTTTTGCCATGGATGAGGGCAAACTTCTTGGTCACATCATATCTAAAGATGGCATCCATGTTGATCCAGCACGTGTTGAAGCCATTCAGCAAATTGAACAACCCCGGAAGAAGAAAGAAATTCAGTCCTTCAATGGTAAACTGAATTTTCTGCGTCGCTTCATTCCAAATCTAGCAGAGCATCTTAGAGAGATCACAAGCATGCTCAAGAGGGACAGTTAGGTAAAGTGGACCGAAGAGGCGGTGAAATATTTTAATTTAGTGAAGTTAGCTCTTTCTTCAACTCCTATTTTGATCATCCCCGACTACACTCAGGATTTTATTTTGTTTTCATTTGCTTCTGAGCACACTTTGGCAGTTGTACTAATGCAGAAGAGAGAAGGTGTTGAAAAGCCCATTTCTTTTTTCAGTCGGATTATTACAGATGGAGCATTGAAATATAACATCATTGAGAAGAAATCACTTGCGCTTGTTAAGGCCTTGAAATATTTCCATGTGTATATATTGCATTCACATATTCTAGCTTATGTTCCTAACGCAGCAGTTAAAGATATTTTAGTACAGGCAGATCTAGAAGGTAGAAGGGGTAAGTGGATTGCTGCGTTGTTAGAGTATGATGTAGAGATTAAACCCACCAAGTCGATCAAAGGTCAAGGACTCGCCAAGCTAATGGATGAAACAAATCTGCAAGTTCTAGACATAAATTTGATTGCTGCCATTTCCGATGAAGATGAGGAGAACTCAACCATTCAGTTATTTGAAATGTTTCTTTCCTCTCCTTGGTATGCTGAAATTTTATATGTACTTCAGCATTTGTCTTCACCTCCTGGAATGCCGAGAAACAGAAGTATAACATTGAAATTGAAGGCTGCAAAATTTTGCATACTAGATTCAACATTGTTTTGGAAATATCCTGGTGGAATATTATTAAATTGTTTGGTTGAAGAGGAAGCCAAAAGAGTAGTGGAAGATTTTCATAGAGGGGACTGTGGGGGTCATCTATTTTGGAAGACTACAAAAAATAAGATTCTAAGGGCAGGATATTATTGGCCTTCATTATTTTCAGATGTATATAAGGCTATTAAAAATTGTCACGAATGCCAATTTTTTCAAGGAAAGCAGAAGCTCCAGCCTTTGCCTCTCAAACCAATTGAAGTCAGCGCACCTTTTCAGCAGTGGGGATTGTATTTCATTGGTGAAATTCATCCAACATCATCAGGACAACATCGATGGATATTGACGGCCACAGAATACTTCACAAAATGGATTGAAGCAATTCCTACTCGACAAGCTACGGATGCGGTAATTATTTCTTTTCTTGAGACCAATATTTTGTCGCGTTTTGGATGTCCAAGTAAGTTAATCACAGATAATGCAGCAACGTTTAAATCAGAAAGGATGATTGAGTTTTGCTATAAGTATAATATTAGCTTGGGGCATTCAACCACATACCACCCTCAAGGAAATGGATTGGCGGAGTCATCTAATAAATCTTTGGTCAATATCATTAAGAAATTCTTGGAAATCAGCAAAAAGGGCTGGCACAAGAAGTTGATAAATGCACTATGGGCTGATAGGGTGAGTCAAAAAAAGTCTATTGGCATGTCTCCCTTTGAGTTGGTGTACGGAAAAGACACGGTTTTTCCCACTTCGCTTGTTGTCTCGATAGTCAAATTGCTTCAAGAAGCGGGTAGTGAGGAAGATCCTATGCAGAGAAGGATTAATCAGATGATTCATTTGCAGCAGACACGGGAGGAGGTATTTCAAAACACTTGCAAGCTGGAGGAGCGCATCAAAAAGATTTATGACCGGAAAGCAAAGACGGATACATTTTAGCTAGGTGAGGTTGTTTTGAGGTGGGATGCTAGTCATGAAGACAAGGGAAAGCATAGCAATTTTGAAAATTTATGGAAGGGTCCTTACAAGATTGCAGCATATCGTGGCCAAAACGCTTTCCTTCTCAAAGAGATGAATGGAGATGAATATCCTGGAGGGCCGATTAATGGTCGGTTGTTAAGGAGATATTACTTCTGAGTACCTTCTGCTCATTCCATCATCATTGTACATATCATTTTACTTTTGTTCCATTGCACATGTAAACTAACTTTTCATCTTCAGTTTGGGGCCCGAGGTGAAGGCTATAATTATGAAAATGAAGGTTAGTTAGTTTAAGTTTGTCAAGTCAGTTGTCTAAAATCTTTTAGTTTCGAGTCAAGTTTGGTCAAAGCAATTTTGGTTTTTTTCAGTCAAATTCTCAAAAGTGTGTATTGCAATAATGACTCCATCGCACAATGGATGAAGGAACTGTCTAGCTCTTACAGAGATCTGCGGTTCTTGGCATCTCCAAGGAGCTACCATCCCCATTGGAGCCAATGTTAGAGTCGGTCTAGTTATCCCTCCATCAGAGATCAAAGCTCTTTTTCGCATTTCATGTTTTAGGTGTCCCACCAGTTTTCATCAGTTGCATTTCGTTAGGCATGCCATAACTCTGATGGAGTGGTCTGTGTTATTCATTCCCCTCGTGCATATCACTGCTGGTTCATGAGAAGTCATAAAGCTTCACAAGTCATTTTTAGTCATATTTTAAATTTTTAGGTCTAGGTCTAGGGTTTGAGTTAATTTAGTCTTGAAAAGTCTTAGAAGACCAGCAGGCCAGAGGGATGTCTTAGATAGATCATCACTTCAATAATTCTCACCATTGTATAGCTGAATAAGGACTTCTCTTCAAAACTCTGTTTTGAAGACAAGTCGTCACCTCATTTTTGTGAAAAATTGTCAAAATTTTCAGTTCTTCAATTGTTCAAGTGCAGCCCTGGTCTCCTTTGCTGAAGCATATCAGAGTTATCCCTGCAAAAAATTATTAGAGAAAATCATCATTTCAAGCTATTTTATGAAGGAAACCAAAAAGGTCAGAGCTTATTAATTTTCAAAAAGTGTCAACAACCAAACATAAGAAAACTGGGTTTTCATAGAGAAAAAATTAAAATGGATGCTATATCAAGTCATTTCTCCTCATTTGTAAGCCATTCCACATTTTGAGAGCTAAGAGCATCATTCAAGGGTGATTCTGCAAGTTTGTGAGTATTTGGGTTAGCTCCAGGGCGCGCGGCACATCAGCATAGGCGCGCGGCGCATCAGGCCACCTTTTGCTGTGTAATTTAACACAGGCGCGACGCACTCAGAGCACGTGGTGCGTTGGGTAAAGTGCGCGGCGCATAGGGTTTATGCCTGGAATTCACCAAGAAATCACTCAAATTACCTCTCCTCACGCCTAAATTCTCAGGTAGGCCTGCAATCATAACTTGATTTTGTTTTTTGATGGTGTATATGAAGAAGTTAGAATATCTTTGTCATGAAAACCAAGTGTACAAAACCCTCCATGTTCATCAAATTGCTATAAGGATTCAAGCGCAAATTTTGCGGTGGGGTTTTAAAAAATTATTGTTGCCAAGGTTTCTTTTTCCCTTGTTTCCCATTGCCTATATTCCCCAACTATTTTTCCCAATCAACCCTCATCAAACCCTACATCTTCCTCTCTCAAAACCCTAAACTCTCCCTTCTCCTATAACCATATGATCCCTACCTTATTTCAAAACCCTAAAACATTTCTATCCCCCTTGTCCCTTCCCTAATTTCCTCATTTTATTTCCATTGTTCCCATTTCCCCAATGCTTCCCTTTTCCTAACAATTCCCGTCATTTATGTCCCCTTGGTTACAACATTTTGATAAAGAGACAAAAAGTCAACAATAAACTTTTGGCACACAGTTTTATATCAGCAAATATATATATTCCAGCCACATTGTTGTTAGAGAACATGTCAGAGACCGAGTCAATATATGAGCAGGATTATGATAGTGACTCTACACCAGAGGTCAATGTGCCTAATGTGCCACAGAGGTATCACAGGGGTGGCAAGAGTGGACAACATGTTAGGGAGGAGCCTACCTCTTTGGTTCAATTGCAAGCGTGCCCACTTGCAATGGATTGTTTTCGGCGCCAATCATGTTACCAATATTGTGAGATGATTTCACAAACTCAGCATCATCAGGAACTGGTCCGTCTATTTGTCCTTAACTTACAAGATGGTCATGTGAACCTTGCCGGAGTGGATTTCACTTTGTCACCCGACACTATTTCTCAGGCCACCGGGATACCAAATGTGGGGGAGGAATGGAGTAAATGACAGATGCTGGACAGATATTATTATGAGCCATATGTCAAGCCCGCATATATCAGACACTTGAGCGTGGCCTTTCCTTTCAGATACCTGAAAGATGAGTTTGCACCATTGATGAAACTCATCATTCGGTATTTCAGTTGTGAGGGCAGATTTTCACGTCTCTATGCGTACCATGTACATTTGTTGATGCATTTCGCACGGGTACGTATGATGAGCATTTCATTTTTCATGTGCCGAAACATAGAGAGGATGGTACCCTTAGTACAAAGGAAGATCCCGGCAGATCAGCACAGGAGCATATATCACTATGCATTGATGAAAATCATAGTGATGCATCAGTTGGCACAACAGGGTATTGCTTTGGAGGATTTCATCTCCCGTGATTTCTTTTCCGCGCTACAGCCTCCACCAGAGATCGTCCATGATGAGGGAGGGCCTTCACAACAATTTGACATTCATGAGACCGAGCATGTTGATGCTCTAGCATATGTGACATATCAGAAAGGCCCCAGGGCCTTATTTGCAGCTGCACGACGAGTACTATCTCCACCCGGGGTGGAAGGGGTCTGGTTGACACCATCAGGAGAGCGAGTATTATCTCCACATCATGTGGAAGGGGTCTCGCTTCCATCTACAGCACAAGTACAGAGTGAGGACAGGGGCAAGAGACCCATGGTTGATGAGGGTCCTTCAGGAGTTCAGGACACTAGTATCATTGATGTTGATGCTAGTTCGCCCAATTCAGAGCTCAAAGAGTTCATTAGAGAGCAAAGGGCCAAGAATGAGTCGCTGCAAAAGAAATTGTAGATGGCTAAATGGGTGATCAACTACTTAGAGCAGCGCAACAAAGAGTTGGAGGATGAGCATGAACTTTATGAGTTGCGCAAGATTCGGGAAGACTGGGAATTGGCTCATAGGAGGCCCAGTGATTTGACACCTACTGATCGGGAATCAATGCTCATCCGGGTGAACACTCACTTGGAAAAGTTGTTGGCAAAGGAAAATAGGGAAAAGGACATGCTTCGCCGCATGAAGACTCACTATTGGGCTCGCATGCATGTTTGCAAAGCGAGAATGAAGGTCCTCAAAAGGCATTTGAGCAAAGCACAAAAACAATGCAAAAGGCCTGATGCGCTTCGATTTTTGGTCGAGGTTTCACTAGTTGAGCATAATACATGATGGAGGGTCTTCACTCCAATTTTGGGCAAATTTGGAGAAAATTTTGTCATTTCAAAATTTTTGGCTTGCAAAACAGGTTTTTGGGTTCTATGCGTCGCGCTCAGCACGCGACCCACAAGATGGAGAGGTCCAAATCATAGGTGGCTTACATTTTTGGATTTTTCATGATGAAATACACATGCTCAGCAATTTCCAAGGCATTTCATCAAGTTTTGGGTGATCCAAAGCTCAAAAAACATCATGAAAATCACCTTTCTGCCACTTTTTGCACCAACAGGAAGTACTTCTGGGAGAATCCACTTGTGGGGGGTCATATGGAGACCAAATTGGAAAATTCCACTTAGGTTGGAAAGTAGACATCTAGGCCTTTCCAACAAGCCAACCTAAGCTCAATTTGGATTCCGAGAAGTTCCGCAAAAGTAGCTGCACATGCGCACGGCGCAGAGGGCTCAGGGGCGCGGTGCACAGGGTGTTTTCACTCAGTTTTCCTCCTCAGCTCAGCGAATCAAGCCAGTTTCACCTGTTTTGACTTGTGATGGGATTTTTCACCCTCCTTGATGTAATTATTGGATATTTATGTTGTTATGACACTTATTTACCTATTCTAGATGATTCATTCATAAAATAGCAAAAATGTAATGAATGAATTGGTTTCCTAGCTTATAGAGGCAAAGTTGTTTTGACTGCCTAGATTGTAGTGCTTAGTTTAGAATTGGTTGAAACAACTCCTAGGATGATGAGCTCGAACCATAGAGGCAAGGGAATGTGTTAGCTTTCCTATATTATGTATTTTCTTAGTCATTTTCAGGGTTGGACTCTTGGGATAGCATTGAGACTATATTGTACATATCTTATCAGCATTTTTTGCAAAGGAAAGACCAAGGTTTTGCAGCACTTTTTTGGATCCATGTGGCTTTATGTGTTGATGGTGTGTTTCTCTCAGTACTTGTAAGTTGTGTATGTGCATTATTATCTCTACTGAATGTTCTATTATTAAACAAATGAAGTGTTAAGGTAGAATCCATGAAATTGCTATGCTCTGCCTTTAAATTTGTTTAATCTTTTATGTTTTCTTCAGTTTAAGGAGAATCCTTGGGACCCCTTGCTCTCCTTAGCCCCTCACCATTTTGATCTACCCATCTCACCTACTTTAAGGCATCAAAACAATCGCCTATCTTGCCCCAAGTAGACCTCTGCAAAAACTGTGCCTCATCCCCGCACCCAAATTTTCCTTTCCCTTGAACTCAACAAAATCATTAAAAATCAATTCTAAACTCTTTGTACTTCATACCTAACCTAAAATCAGTCATCAATTCGGTCATCTCGAGCCTTTTTTGATTATCTTTTGCCGAGTTTGACCCGGAGAGAACCCTCTCCTGTCCTTGTAGGGCTAGCTACGAGGCTGAGCGTGGTTTGATGTGGCCTTGAGTCTCACCTTATTTCAGCCTAAGGTAGATTTGAGCGCTAACAGTACATATGACAGACAACTGTCTATGTGACAGAGTGATGATTCTGGTAGAGTCATCATCCTTTGTATTGGATGATTATCTGTGTAGATATGATGCACATTTGATGTCTTTATTTTCCTGAATACATAGCAGCCCAGATGGATGAAAATAGATCCAAGGTCTTCAAACTCGTTCAATCGTCGCCCAAGGTACAAGTTGATTCATGTCAAAAGATGTTTTGATGTCGAACATGGAAAGACATCACCTGATTACCAGCCAATGATGTAAGCTGTTAACAGGTGCGAGAGGAATCACTGATAATGATAATGACCCTCAAGGTACTATAGTACAATTCAGTGGTGCAAGTACATGAGTCCATGTAGAACACCACAAAAAATCTTCCGGTCGAAGGCCATTGATGTAAACTTATTGCCGGAGGTGAGAAACTTGCCATTGAGGCATGCAAGCTTCAAAGTACTGAAAGGGTTGTTCCTAAGTCAACTTCTTGGATAATGAGTTGATGTCGACAAGAAGTGACCCGTCGTAGGAGGGCCTTAATGAATCCCACATCTACGACATGAAACGGAGCAAATGATTTTGTGGAGGTGAAAACAATCTGATGATACAAGGTCCAGGGTGGTGGTCATGAAAGAATGAAGCATGAAGGTATTATAGCAGATGAGATGTTAGCTGGGTTGGTGAATTCTCTGAGCAACTTCTCTTGAACATATTGGTGACATTGAAATGGATTGGTAGCGTTAACGAGCCTAGCGACAATGAAACTCGCTCTTGTCTATAATGGACAAGTTTGCCGCTATTGTTTTAACGAGTTTAACGACAAAGATAACTCGGTCCTTTTCAATTTTAGAGAGTCTAAAAAGAGACGAAAAGGCAACTCTAGTAATCCTTTTTCATAATATAATCCCTTAAGCCCGAAAAGGTATAAAATAATATGAAAGGGATGACTTTTCGATACTTTTGACGAGCTGAACAAGACAAATGCTCGATCTTCTTGTGTAATGATCCCTCAGGTCCAAAAATATTGTAATATAGAGGAGGGATGGCACTTCCAATGACTTTAACGAGCTGGAGAGGCCAATTTCTTGGCAATCTTTTCATATTTTATGAGTCAGATGAAAAGATCTTAAAGGAGACTCGTCTTTGAGGAATGAGTGATATTTGTGGGAAGCAGTTGGTTCCAGGTAAGGTTTGGAACTTTTCAATCACGGCAGTGTAAAGAAAGTGGCTAACAGAATCACTCTTCGCAGTTGTTCCTCAAAAGGGGTAAACAATCAAATGGAGGCTGATAATTATACAATTGCATTGGTTATGGTAAGAACACGACCAAGGTTCAAAAACTGATAATTATGCAATCGCATTGGTTATTTACTGAAGGGGGGTTCATTTTTTAATGAGATTAAACTCTGGTGGAACATATGCTCATTGCTAGGTTTATTTTTTAATGAGTTTGAACTTTGCGTAAAACTACCTATGCTAGTCGTATAATATGGATGTCTCATTGATAGGTTCATTTTTTAGGGAGCTTGCCCCATTCGAAACTTTGCTCCGAAGCCTTTTGTTATGCAAGCTAGGAACAACCAACCTACAAGTTTAAAGGGTTAATAGCCTACAAACTAAGAATATAAATGGTCGCTTTTCAATTGCATGCAAAAAGGTTTTCATGCCCCAAAGTATAACGAAATAGAGCTTCCAGATTACCATATGAAAGTTCTTGCATTAGCAAGATCGTTTGATCCGCATTTGTAGACAAAACACTTCCTTGGCTCTGTCGGGAATATAAAATCTTTGACGAAGGAATCCGTTTCCAGTCTACTTCCATTTTCCTAAACAGACAAGGGATTCGGACTAGTCATATATCCTACACAGAAACCTACCTTATATTTGGGGTTTTCTTGCTGATGTAGACTAGGGCGCATGCCTCCTGGGTTTCAGTCACAATCATCGAATCACTCGTGCTCATCAGGTGGATGGACTGGAGATTGATGAGACATTCCTTGCATGAAAAGACCAGTTAGGGATGGCATTTGACTAGTAGTTGTGTTTGAACCAGGGAATGAAAGCTGCTCTACGAGCTGGACCACTCTTCCTTCATGCGGGAAACACATCACTCGAAAGAGTGAAGAAACAATAACTCCCATGCTATAAATGTAGTCACGCCCAAGGAGTAGATTGTAATCTAATGGCCCTTGGACTACCATCACGTTTAGATAAATGGTTTTCCTTCTCAAAGTTATAGGCAAATTTGGAAGGATCCCTAACCGTCGACTGGTTCCTTCGTTGAAGCCTAACAGATTTTGAATCTCAGGCAGAAGCAATGGTGAACCAAGTGCTTTCCAAGCCGTTGAGGAAAGGATACTCACGGAGGCCCCTTCATCTATGATTATACCAACCATGATCATTCTGTAAGCTTGTACTATGACTTAGAATGGTACATTAGATGGTAAGCGGGGTCTCCCTAGTAGATTCCAATTGAAGGAACCAATTAGATTGCTTGGAGGAGGGACCAAATAGACGGCCAGATGAATCTCTGAAGAACTTCCTTCCTGCGGTAAAGGAATGGGTAGATTTCCCCCAGGTTCATCATATTCTGTGTTGACAAAAATAATTTGAATGGTTTTGTCCTCATTCTCTTTGTTGACTGTATCATCTAAAGGTGGACATTCTGAAGATAAGACTGGGTCAACTGCCATCTTGACCTATTGACTTTGGTCCGGTATGGACTCAGAGGGTTTATATTCAATGATAGGAGCTTCAACTGACAACAAAGGTGTGTCAGTTAGATTTTCAACCAGTGATGGACTCGGCAAGAGTTTCTTGTATCTAGGAGGAAGTCGTAGCGGTGAAGCAGTACGGTTATCCAAGACACTTTTAGCTTCGTCCAGGAAGGGACAACGATGGAGGGCATGATTTCCTTCACACAGTCTACAAGGAAATTTAGATCTTCCTTTTTCTCCATTGACTTTGTTTTCACTAGTTGACGGTGTACTTTAAACATGATCGTCATAGGTTGAGGACACTAGATTGTGCAAGCGGGGAGACCAATCCTTTAAGATCTGTGCGATGCAAGGAAAATCTCGATGATAGTGGTCTCCTTTGCAAATGACACATGGAGATTTAGGTTTGGATGGTGCAGTGTGTGGATTTTCGCCAGACGATGCATGGTTGCCCCCTTTTACCGTTGGCTTCTTCTTCTTTTTCTCCTTCCCTTTCTTCTTCTTCTCAGTTACTTGGTTTTTAGTTTTACTAGCTTCACCAAGCGAAGAGGAAGAAGGAGAGGGAGGAAACAAATGAAGTAGAAGGTTGGGGGGTAACTCTAGTATCATCTAGTTGCTGATTTGATTGCTCAGGAATCATGGTGTTTTGAACGACAGAGGTCAAGAAAAGCCATAGTGGTAGGCCAATTGTAAGTCTTGGAAGGGACAATGTAGCCATATGAGGTGCACCAACATCTCCCCAAGAGGAGAAGGGACTAGGATTCCCCCCAAGGGGAAATCCTTGATTGATGGACTCCATTTTCTCAACCTAAGACCAACAAGGGAACAATGATTTTATTCTGATTAAAATAAATTTTATGACACTTTGACACAACTTGCTTTTTTAATTTTTAAGAGTCGAGAAAAAGCTAAAGATGACTCTAGTCGCCTTCGATTTTTAATGAGCCTGAAGTGACAAGTGCTTAGATGGACCTTTTCTTTTAAGGAGTCGTAAAAGGAATAAAAGTGACTACTCTGGAAATCTAGACAGAGGAATTACCAAACCAATTGCAAAAATGCAGAATAATTTTTAAGGTACGGCAGTCAAAATTCTCGAATGTTGTGTTCAGTGCATTGCGATCGATAGGGCAGCAGACACAACTTCCTAAGGATAAAGGATATAGCCTATTGTGGTCTCCCAATATATACTCAACAGTACATGGGAGCACAAGTCCATACTGGCACTTGTTGTATCAAAGAGGAGGAATCAACCAACCTACAATGAAAACGATATTTACCAGGCTTTACGGCACCAGATTACCTCTCTAGCCTAGACTTCTAGATGTTGTGCGTTAGGTTCCAAAGCATTTTTATGTTCATTGAAGTTTATTTTACAGTTGATCTTTCTTAAGAAGTTTCCCTTTAAGGTTCACTGTGTGATGTAGATATACAATTCCTAAATATGTAATCTAAGATGATAAACCATTGTTTACTTTCTTTTTGCAATGAAAATCCTAACTACGAAGGAAAGAGAATTAAAATTCTTTCAACATAGAGCAAAGAGCACAAACTAAGATGCACTTGTCCTAAATCAATTTATGCATGTAGTCTAAATGCAAATGCACATGCATGTATTTGTTTTTCAATTTCCTTAATGTGAGAATGAAAAAAAGAAAACTAAGTACAGATCTGAACTATCTTTTCTCAAAGTGACACTTCAACAATTTCTTTTCAAAAAACGAAACGAAGATTAAGACGATGATTTCAATTTCGATTTGAAAACTTCTTTCGACACTTCAAAGAATTGATGATTAAAATCAAATACAATGGAAAAAGTGTAATTGACTATCTAAAAGAGGAAGACTTTATGACACTCTTTTCTTTGACTGAAAACGACACTTGCGACACTTTCAAATCAACAAACGACAGTTTGCTTAAGCTACTTTTTGCAAAGGAGAACTATAAATGATGAACAATACATAAAAACATTCACAATTATTTATCAATGGAGGCTGAATAATGCAAAGGAAGAGAGATTCAACAGTGATATACTGATCACAAACAACAAAACTACTGAAAAAAGCTGAAGACAATGAAGAGAAAACCAAAATTTGGAGGCAGAAATAGTCTTACTCAATCATCGCACCTGTAACACAGGGAAATAGGGATGCATCTCACCTGTAACACACAGGAGGTGCGATGCATCCAGACTACCAATGAGAGATAGTGCAATGGTCCAGGGATGAGACTGAGCTTGGTTTTTGCTCACAGTTTGTAGCTTAGTTCAGGGATTTAGGCTGAGCTAATGATAAACAGTAAACACAAAGTACATGGGCTGATCTAATGAGGTTACTTGAGCTACCACCAGGGCACTTAGGATGTTTGCAAGTCAGATGTTCATTTCATAAACTAACCCGGAGATTTACTGAAGCAGCGTTGATGTATTTTGCAGTTGCATAGCAAAAGCAGTTCGAAGGCTAGCTAGCTTAACTTCGGGCTCCATCTGTATTTTATAAAGCAAACAAATATAAACAAGAAAACAAACTATTCACTCCCCGGTGGAGTCATCATTTTGTTATCGGGAAAACTAGTGTCCATTCAGAGCTACTAGTCCCACTAAGATGGGTAGCTATCTTAGAAATAAACAAACCAAAGTTACTTGTGCTTTCCTTTATGAGAGATAGATGAGAGAGAAGTAGAGGGCACCAACCTCAGTCTTTCGCTTGGCTCCTTGCTTGTTTCCTCCCTCCTTTGACAGAGATTTGCCACTCCTTCCTTACTTGTCCCTCTTCAAAGAACGCCTATAGAGTCAAAGCATAGAGATCTATAACCATAAACAATATAGGATCATATGTATATTAACCATACAAATTCATATATCAATACAAGATTCAGAAATATACAAGAATATGGAGGAAAACTCAAATAGCTTTATTGATAGAAGTAGTAGAAGAGAGGATTACAACTAAGCTGTCTGATCCAGCACCATCCGCCTAGCATGAATGCCCTCTTCACCTCATGAAAAGCTAGATCACCCAACAATACAATGTTGCATAGAGAAACCAACAACACTCCCTTACAAAATACAAAATTCCAACCTTTGGATCTCTAATATGAGGGATCCATATATAGATATTTGTAGGTGGGTGAGTTAACTTCTAGGATTTTGATTAGTGTCACTTCTATGGTAGTTCTTGGTTCCACTTAGAGATTTCATGATCTCTTACTCATCCCTGGGTGAATTCAGAGAGGCAAGTGTCATCTAAGCAATTTCTAGAAGATTCTCTGGGTTTCCACATAGAAAAATGCCTCTGCCATTTGTCTACTCTTGCCCATCGCACCCTACAGAAGGGCTTTTCAGTATGCATCGCATGCCCCATGTGTAATAGGTGAGATGCATCGCACCCTGAGCACTGAGCAGTTTGTATGGTCCAGTTTTGACTAGTTCTGAGTAGTTTTTCAAGGAGAACTTTTGGGAGATGATGTAATCAGCTGACCTTGTTCCTTTAGGGTATGAAACAACATTTTTAGGGTCTTAGAATCCCTTGGTTTATGGACATATGAGATTGGGGTTGCAGTGCCCAAATATGTTTATAACAAGGAGGAGTCCCAGAAGCATGTCTAAAAGGTTGATGATAAGGTAAATAAGACAATATGGAATATCCCATTCCAATAAATAAAAGTCAATAGGTCAAGATAAATCAAGAGAAACAAGAAAATCATCTTGCTCCTATTCAGCAAAAGGCCCAAAAAGACAAACCACCAAAGGAGGAATAAACAAAGGCAGAGAAAAATGCACATTCTTTTAATTTTGAAAAGGATTTGGAGAAAGTAAAGATTTCAATTCCATTAGCCGAGTTGGAGAAAAAACCTATTTACAAAATGCATATTTCATATTTCATAAATCTATCTTAAGCAACATTTTCAGTAGATAGAGTCAATCTACAAGAAGAAAGGTGAGTGGTCATGTTCGGGCCTCATGTGGAGGAACAAAAATCAATCACACCTCCTTTTTATAGTAACCTTTTAGTGCATGATCTCATGCTACATAATTACATGCTTAACTCATGGGTCTCTCATAATTTGATGCCATTCTCTAATGAAGTAGTTGAATATGTAGATCACAAAGCCATACAAAGATTTATATTCATTTGACACCAAAAGAGTAAAGTGTGTTGGCCTAATAAAGGATCTTGTAGTTTCTTTGGATCAAATTCTAGTCAAGAGGATTTTCATGGACATAGTGGTTGGAAACATTCGAGCAAGATTTGGATTGTTCCTTTCCAGATCTTGGGGTTTCTAAATTAGAAGGAGTTTCGAGACTATATTTCACTTATGTTATAATTCCGATATTTGGTGGAGAATAAATAAGGTTATATCGAGTGTCCAGATTTGTGAAGACAATCACAAAGGAGGGAAGTTTCAGTAATTCCCCAGTTTATAGCCAGGATAAATATTTTTCCTGGTTCATGTTGGAAGTGATGATTAAATTACTGAGAACACTTAGGTGCAGCTTCCTTCAACAATTCAAAAATAGGACGCAATACAAAATTGCATTTGGAAGTTATATTTTGATGGTGTATATTCTAAAGAGGGAAATGGAACAAGGGTTTTACTACATTCCTTGGACGGTGAATTGTTCCCTCTTTCTTACAAATTGGAATTTGATTCCACAAATAATATCACAGAATATGAAGATCTGATTCTTGGTTTGCAGGTTGCTAGGAATATGAATATCGGATGTCTATTTGTGTTTGGAGATTCAAAATTGGTGGTGAAACAGATAAGAGGTCCATGTCAGAAAAAACACCTAAGGCTTAGAGTTTACCATAATGAAGTGTGGGACTTTGTAGATAATTTCTTTTTAGCATTTCATATTCATTTCTTTTCCAAGATAAGGCAACATATTAGTTGATTCACTTGCAATGAAGCAAGTATTTTTAGACCTCCACAAAATTCAAAATTAAGGTATGAAGTAGAGATCGGAAGAAAGCGTTCTATACATGATAAAATAAAGTACTTGAAAGTATATAAATATGAGGAGAAAATTAAAATATTCCTAGAGTTAGTTGGGTAATTTTCTATTTCAAAAATTAATCAAGAAAAAGAAACTGAGAATGTTGAAGAAGAAGAAGAAGAAATTGAAGATGATTTACCTTAGAAAGATTCTATTGTAGACGAAGAAACTGTGCAGTTGAAAGGTAATGTGATTCCTAAAGGGTTGGTTCCTCTGGAGAGAGTCTTTGATACAAATGATGTTCCTATAAATGTTAGCAAGCAAAATTGGGAGGATGACATTGAAGAATACAACATTGACACTGAACAACAACCGAAGCTCATAAAATTGGAAAAGGGTATTTCGAAAGATTATAAACATAAGTATGTTGATCTACTTAAGAAATATTTTGATGTTTTTTCTTAGTATTATGAACACTTAAAAAAATATGATAGATATATTATAAAGTATATGATTCCACTAAAGTTGGGGGTTAAGCCATGTAACAAAAACTTAGATAAATTAATCATTTGCTGCTTTAATTGAAAAAGAAATGAAGAAATTGCTTCATTATAAAATTATTGTGCCTTTAAGATATTCAGATGGGGTAGAAAATTTTGTGCCTATGGGGAAGAAAAATGGGGAGATTAGATTATGTATAGACTTCCGCAATCTGATTAAAGTATCATTAAAAGATAACTAGCCTCTTCCCAAAATGGATCACAATTTGCAGAAAGTTGCAATCTCTTCAAGGTTATTCACGATTGATGGGTTTTCCATATACACCCAAATAGCAATCCATCTAGACAATCAAAAGAAGACAACCTTCACAATGCTATGGGGAACTTTTATGTATGAAAATATTCCTTTTGGTTTGATGAACATTGGAGCTACCTTTTAGAGTGATATGGGTATAGACTTTGTGGGAGAAAAGGATAAATTTGTGGTGGTATTCCTTAATGATGATATATTCTTTTCTAAATATGTTGAAGAGCATTTGAAACAATTGCAACGAACTTTTGAGAAATGTAGGAAATACAGATTGTCTCTCAATCCAAAGAAGTCTCATTTTTCTCTTAGGGGAGAAAATTTATTGAGACATATTGTATTGAAAGAAGGAGTTAGAATCGATCCAAAACATTTTCATGTGATGAATAACATACCTTTACCTAGAAACCAAAAGGAAACACATATTTCCTAGGTCAAATAAATTTTCTCAGAAAGTTTATTCAAATCGTGCAGAAATTGTAAAGGAAATTACTAACATGTTAAAGAAAGATGCAGAATTTAGATGGACTCCAACAAATAGAGAATATTTTGCAAGGATTAAGAAATATTTTGGAGAAGCTCATGATTTGGTAAGTATTGATTATCAAAAACATTTTCAAATTTTCTCGTTTTCCTCTCCTTCTACAATTGTAGTGGTGCTTTTACAAAAGTATGAAGATAACAAGGAGCATCTTGTGGCATTATTAATCATGTTTCAAGGGATGCAAAACTTAAATACAATATTTTAGAGGAACAAGCTTATGTCCTTGTTAAAGAATTGAAAACATTCAAAATGTATATTTTGCAATATCATATTACCACATATGTACCAAACTTAGCTATCAAAGATGTACTAATGTAGTGGGATAGTGAAGGGAGAAGAGGTAAATGGATAGATGATCTGAAATGGAGCCGATTAGTAATGCTACGCTAATTCCCCATTCAGAATAAAACCCAAGATGCTTATCATTTTCTTATCAAGTGCTTGAGGATTCAATATTTTTTCTTAATTCACTGATTCCCATGAGAGTTTCTTATGTAATGTTAGAAACAATTTAACATAAAACATATGCTGAACAACAACAAAATAATAATAAAGAAAATAAAAATACAACACAAAACAAACACATGATAAAGGAGTTCACTCATTTTGGGCTACGTCTCCTTGGTCCAGCTTCCAATGGCTTGGTGCTATAGGATAAAATGCACGGTGTATGGAGAATGAAGATACCCTCAAAGGTCTTCTCGAGACCTTCGACAGACTGTAAGATTATTTGCAACCGTCACAAAGTTACACGCATGTTCATAAACAGTAAATAACTATCGAAGTAGGAGAAGTAGATTACCTCAAGCCTCCATGTAGATTTTCTGGAGAGCACAATGCAACTAGGTGGAAGTCCCCCGAGCCAACTCCAAAGCAAGTCCTGCACATAGAAGAGACAAGCATAATCACAACATACAACTCTGATAACTAATATAGGAATACATAAAAGAACATCTAGTTACACATAACTAAGCTACTCATGCTAAAAGGTATTGGAAAAACAAAAGAATGAATGATAGTACCAACACCATGAAATAGACAGTACAAGTGCAGTTCTATATTAATGTTGGAAGAGTGATGACAACCATTAGTTGTATCAGCCTTCCCTTACCCCTCCAACTTCTCTCTCTCTCTCCCTTCTTACCAACTTCTTAAGATTTGAGATAATGCTCAACAATCAAGTATGCTATCCTTTCAAATGCTCTAACCTCTATCACCATAGCCCTAGCTTTGCTTATGTAGCAATTGAGTTAGGGTTGCCAAGTTCCTCCTTGAGTTCCCTAGGTTAAAAGTAATGAAGCTGCCATGCTTTTCAACTCTTTCCCATTTTCCTCCTTCTTTAGGATTAGAAATCCTCCAAATAGGTCAAATTTGGATGTTTCTTTGCTTTTCTTGAGTAATTTTAGGAACAAATATCTATATATTTATGAGTCAATTCATTCCTTTGACCCATAGAACTTCACTAGGATTCACTAACGTTGTTCCCATGCTAGTAACTTGAGTTAGTAGGGTCACTAATGCACCCTTAGTCTTGTAGACAAGCTTTATAAAGCAGGTTGTCAGTGTATAGCTAGCGTTAGTGTAGAAACAAGGCATGTGATCTTGGTCTTTGCTTCAGCTACCATGTCTTTCCCCTCTGAGTTGATGAGGAGGTCAATTTGTTGTATAACAAATGCCCCCTACAGTATGAGATTAGAGGTTGCAAAGATTGCCAAAATACTTTACTTAACTGTAATTTTCCTTCAAAAAGAGAGAGAGGATTGGAGCTTCAGGTGGTACGGGCAACCTGATACAACACATATATATAAAAACACTAAATTCATGTCCTGATTCGGGCATTCCCATGCTCAGTAGCTATGTCAGAGTTATTTTCTCCAAAGAGATATGACGATGCTGACCGCTGATAAGCACAATGTGGATCCGATGTTATAATAGAATCATCCTGATAAGTTGTCTCCAAAAAACAATATACGCAACTTGGGAGAGGAAACAAGGCTGAGTGATGCAAGCCTCTACCCAAGGTCTTGATTTCCGTTTCACCAATCAACATAGATCAATACATGTGAATATATGTGTTGATGTTGAACATGCATGAAATCATCTGATTACCAGTCAATAATGGAGACCGTTAACAAACATGAGGAAGGCCACCAACAATGATGATGGTCTCCAAGATGCATAGTACAACCTAACGAGTGTGAAAGATGTTTTGTTGTTGAACACCTGTAGAATCACTTAACTAGGAGCCAATAATGAGAACCCTTTATCAAACACAAGGCAACCTACCACTAATGTCTGCAAGTACCAAGACACTGAATGTGTTTCTAGGTTGTCTTCCTAGATAGAGTGTTGAAGTCAATAGGAAGATACCTATCGAAAGGTAGGCAATAATGTGTCCTGCATCAATCGACACGAAATGAGACAAGAATGATTTGTTTTTTGAGGAATCTTTGAGCATTGGGTCTAAAAAACAGAGGGCATGATGAAAGGATATGCTTGATGGGTTGATGGAGGAAACAAAAGGTCAACCCTTGAACAATAGAAGGCACGACAATGGTTTTAACCATGTAGCACTAGACTCATGAACACCAAAGAGTGTTAGGATATAGAGATGCAAGAACATTGGGGTATATAGGCTAAACTCATAAGATGGTAGGATTCATATTGAGAGGCTGTCACAAGGAAGGTTTATTTGAGGGAGTGCCATGTTCAAGGGAGCGACTGCTGCCAAATCACGCTTTCTAACACTGAATGCAGTTGTATTGTCCACTTTCCCCATTTGAATATTTTAGCAAGTCTAGATGGGTAAACTCGTCAATATTTTCATATTTTAAGAGTCTAAAAAGGACCGCAAAAAGAGCGACTTTTTGCCCTATCTCATTAGTTTAATGAGTCTAGACCGGCAAACTCGTCGACCTTTTCATGTTTTAAGAGTCTGATAAAGGATCGTCAAAAGAGCAACTCTATATATTGTCTATGTAATTTAAAGAGTCCAGACTAGACAACTCGATGGTCTTTTCATATTTATAGATTCTGAAAAGATCGTAAAGAATGACTCCATGGTGGTCCCTTTGTCATAGTTGTTAACCGAGTGCGACAAAAGGTTAATAGTATACCAGGATCGGTTACTTTTCTGTGAGTTAATCTATTGAATCCGGATAAACAGAAACCTATGTTCAACAAATGTCTACCTCATTTTGTTACGAGTACGAGGAGGTGGACTAAACTCATTTTTTGTCATGAATTTTTAATGAGTCATTCAATGACAAACTTTATAGCGAGTCAAATGAAGAAAACTCATGGTACCTTTTTTCAGTCTATTGAGCAAGGAAAAAGAGGTAAAAGAAATGTTCATTGCTTCTTCGTAGATTTAACAAGCCTGAAGAAGGGGAAAAATTGGGGATTTTTCAATTTTAAGAGCGATAAATGGTCCCAAAAAGCAAGTGCTCATGTTGCTACCGTATATTTTTAATGAGCCCTGTGACAAAAACTTGGGATTTTTCAGTATAACGAGCGAGAAAAGTACCTAAAAGAATGCTTGGGTCATCTTTATAAATTTTTAACGAGCCTAAAGACAAAAAATTGGGATTTTTTCAGTTTAATGAGCAAGAAAAATGTGCCTAAAAAGAATGCTCTAATGGTCTTTTTCAGTTTAATGAGCTAGAAAAAGAGTGAAAAAGAGTTGCTCAGACCATCGTCGTATATGTTTAATATGTTTAATGAGCCCAACGATGAAAAAATCGAGGATTTTTCAATTTTTTAGAGCAAGAAAATATCCCATAAAAGAAAAGTGCTCTTTGAGAATTGCATGCAAGTTTTATTGCTTTTCATTCCTGGAGGTACTTTCATCAAAAGCAGAAAAGTATAAAAGGCAACAATTCCTACCATATGGGTTCATGCATGATAAAAAGTCATGGAGAATGGACTACTTCCTCTTTAATGATTTCAAAAAATCATGTCTCCAAAAATAAATATAAGGAAATGTTTTGAGCTTTCACATTCACCATTTTCCTATTTGAGATTTGTGAGAGCATTTTGGAGCTAAAGAGGAGCATATTTTCAGCGGACCATTGCAGGAGATTCGGGTGACCATTCGATGTGTCGTTAGTCCTAGGCAGAGGCTAAAACCTTGCTCTATGAATTTCTTAACCTTTCTTGATAGTTTCAACGGTGGAATTTTGTAGATCTTAGGTGACCTAAAGCCCTGTTTGCGCACTAACGCCCTCCAGATGGCCCGTAGGGAGAATTAAACTCTCTGTACAAGCTACTAGTGGGTGTTAATCCTCCTTGTGTATCATTGGGGGTAGCATTAGAGCTGAAGGGCGCAGTTAAAAACTCATGCAAGGATTCCTAAAGCTATTTTGCCCCAATTTGACTGTTTTTAGGGTTATTTTGTGCAAGTTTCAGGCCATAACGAGTAACTTATGGAGAGAACGGGCCCATGATAGCCAAG
The DNA here is from genome assembly GCA_000404065.3 of Pinus taeda. Taxonomy (NCBI): domain Eukaryota; kingdom Viridiplantae; phylum Streptophyta; class Pinopsida; order Pinales; family Pinaceae; genus Pinus; species Pinus taeda. The sequence continues at coordinate 39,110 of APFE030166668.1, read as the reverse complement.
AATTACTAATGTGAAATGATCCAACATGCATACTTGCATTGTGCCACTGCGGTTTACTGAAGTATGCAAAGTTGGAGTTGATGAAAGGGCAAGAGGATTTATTGAGATGGATTATCTGGCGTTGGGATGAACACGAGCAGGTGTTCAGGATTGGAGATCAGGAGCTGGTTATCGACCATGATGACATATATTTTTTGACTAGTTTTTCGTGTTGTGGGGCATGGGCAAACCTCATCGGTGGTAGGCCAGATCCATGATCTACCCTAGAGCTAGTGCAATCCTACTACATCCTTGAGAGTAGACTAGTTAGCAACAGAGTCCCCATAGATAGGATAAGGTCCAAGTCTATGAGGGAAATTTTATGGTTGATTGTGCAGTTGGCGAGGTCAAAGAGTCCCCACGTTGAGACAAAGTCCCAACTGTTGCTTACAGTTGACTCTATCTAGCCACAAATGTTCAACTGGTATGAAGCAGTGATTCGCTAGTTGAAGGCAGAGTTAGCGACATGCAATACTTGTACCCAACATGGTTTTGGGTATGGTACTAATATAGTTTCATTCTTTCTTGAGAGGGTACCTGTTATGCACCCAAGGATAAGCTTAGGTCCCCTTGATCCGAGAGAGCCGAGGTAGGTCCGCTAGTCATCACTCGATCCTCACACAGGGGGAGGACTAATCTGACATTTCTTTGAGGAAGATTTATTCCAGTGGCTTCGTGGCCAAATTGTGATGATTGATGACTATGCTTATGAGGGCATGGACTTTACCGGCGACCCGGACTTGATGCTACTGCCCAGGACCAACTGGGGTCCTCAAGGTGAGAATGATTTTTGACAGTACTTCAAGTATTTTTTAGCTTTTGAATGTTTATGTAATGTTTTTATAGGTGAAATAAGTACTGACATGAAGTTTTTATGCTTAACACAAGTGTGGCACCATTACGACCTGTAGGCGAACCCCACCATATGTGGCGAGGAGGCCAACTACCTACTGGAGGGGGCAACGCTGATAGTCTTCGTGAGGTTCTGAGGAACCTAGAGGGATTGACCATGGGTGTCCCCCCCCTTCCTATGAGGGAGATACCCACTCATATGCAGCGGCACACAGTCGGTGTACCTGAGTGGTTTCTGGTTCTTGTTTGGAGGATAGCTAGAGCAGTTTTAGCATTTCAGGAGCAATAGGCTCCTTTTCGCAGGTGTTTTGGCGTAGCCAATGAGTGTTTGTAGCTAGGATTTTTAGCCATTTTGTACTTAAAACATCCAAGTTTTGGAATATTTTGATTTAAAAGACTGGATTTTGATATATATGTATATATACAGACATTTTGGTATTTTGATGGTGTAAATGTTTTTGTAAAATTTTTAACTCATTAAATTTTTACTTTTCATGCATGCTTCTATAAAGAATGAGACATATGCCAATCTAATACATAGTTAGCTAATGAATCAGCAACTGCATTAAATTCTCAAGGAATGTGTTCATATGTGATTATTTCAAATTGATTTTCCAGGAGTCATACCCTTAGATAATGACTTGTCAATTGCGTAATGTGATAATGATTTGTCAATTGTGTAATGACTAGCTAGGAGTCTAACCTGACCACCAGATTGGAGATGTCCCTTGATGATGCTTTCATGAGAAGTGAAATTATGGACATGTACTCAACAATGTTGTTGGTGGTAGTACCAAGAAAGACTCCCCCAGAGAAAAATAGTTCTGACTTGGGTGTGTAGATGACCTAAGTAGCTGATGCAATGTGTTGTGTGTGACAACTGGCACCATCCACATATCTTATGTATGCTAAAGGTAATGAAGACATCTGCATTGTGAGAAGAATGTATGAGACAAGTACTCCAAATAAATATCAAAACAATCCAATCACACCAAAAAGGGAAGCAAAACTTATGAATAAATAAAATTACAAAGCACATGTCGAGTGCAATACTAGGCATAATACTTTTTTATATAGAGCCCATTTCTATGCTCTGCGAGCGGGACTCCTTCCCAGTCCTGCAGTTCATATGCCCCTTTTGAGAGGACTTTCTTGACGATATAGGGACCTAGCCATAAGGGTTGAAGTGTTCATGCCCCCAAGAGGTCATGCTTTTGATCATAGAGCAAAAAAAGGTCTCCCTCTTGGTAAGAATGAAGCTTAACCTTTCTGTCATATTGGGATTTTACCCAATGCTTGTGAGCCTCAAGTGCCAATTCGACATCTCAACGGGTTTCATCCAGCTGATTAAGGTATAGTAAGCGTTCTTCTTTGATAGTAGTGCCAGGCAGGAGTTCAAGGGCTATTTGTAGGGAAGGGATCTGACACTTGATGGGTTTTGCATTGTCCTAAAGGTTGGTCTCATGTTTGATGATAGACAGATTTATGCCGGGAATTTCCTCATGAGACCAGGCGAATACATCATGGAATTCCTTAAATAGGCAGGTGAAACTTGCAATTTCCTCAAGATTGCAATCGGCTCCAATCTGGATGTTTTCCACGAACCCTATCTTGACAGAAATATCGATGAGCAATGTCTTTGAAATATTGCCCATGTTTCCTTTTGCCTCCTGCCCATGTTTCCTTCTGCCTCTAAGTTTGGATGGTCGTATCGGGTGAGGAAACAATTTATGTTATGTCAGGGGATAGGATTTGAAGCGGTGTCGTGTCTGGAATCAGATATTGAAACACGATGGTGCCAATCCTCCTAAGGTTGTTCTTCTAAACTCATGATTTATTGAACAGCTTCGTTCGTAGGTACGACTTGATTGAGTAGATCGAAAGAAGGAGAATTTATGGGAGGGGTAGTGGTACTGTTGGTTGGAACCAACGTGACCAGAGATGCAGATGCAGATTGAATGGCTTGGTAGGCCAATTTAGCTGATGATAGCGACATTTGTTCTTCGTATGTGTCAAGGTCTAAAGGAGTCAATAGGATCCATGGATCCATCTGTTCATGAGGAATAGATGAAAGCATGTTGAACATCTGTTGAACCTTGGGCGGCTGAAGAGGGAAACAACCCATGAGGGAAGAAGCCTTCCATAGACCAGTATTGAGACTGACGTAGGAGTCCGATACACCACCTATTAGGGGTATGAAGCTGCTTGGTAATGGGGAATAATCAGGGGTGCAGAAAGACAACTGATCTACTGTAACTACCTTTCCATCCAATGGAAATAGGATGATGCGAAAGACACTAGATATGATGGTCATCATGGCATATGTCAAACTGCAACCCAGCAAGAGATTATAGTCGAGTTTTTTTTATCTATGACTTCTATGTCCATCGTTATCATTTTCCCATACAAAGTGATGGGGTAGCTAGCTAGGTAACCTTTTGGGATGAAAGTGTGGCTGTTGAAAGCTTCAATGGAGTTTGACGGTGGGGATAGGGTTGGAGAACCCAGGGCAAGCCAACGTGAAGCCGACATGATGTAGGTTAAATCACCTTCATCAATGACAGTTCAGTGTATACTTTTACCTTTCGAAAAAAAATTTCACTTGAAATGCAAGCTAGTGAGAAAGGGGCGGTTTACGCTTTTCCAGGTCAAAAATTGCAAACATGGAATCCTGTGGGTCGATACCACCAATAGTTGAAAGCAAAGATTTCCTTTGTGTTGGGAATGTTTGTAATACTTTGAGCACTGACATAGTTGACGGCACTTGTGCCAAGTCTTCTACAATGCTATAGTTTTTGGCAGCATGAGCAGATGTATTATGCATTGTGCATCAAAGTGCCCCTTTGGGGGGGGTGAATTATGAGGTCAACAACTAGCCTTTCGATATGCAAATCGTTGGGCAATAGTGGGTTTTGACTTGAGGAAGGTTCCTTTGCATCAGCAACATGAGCTCCATAAGATTTGGCTCTTGTTTGTAGGTCTACCGTTTCAAAGGTGTAAATGGAAGAAAATCCTTCGCCAGCTAAAGGATATTGTGAACCATTGTTGCCCCCTTGCGGGGGTTGGGGTTGGTTTGCAATAAGTTTTTGCTGATGTTGAGCAACAAAAGGATTTTTGAGGACAGCAAGGGTCCTACTAGTATCCTTTTTAGCAATGTATCGTGTGAATTCCTGAAGACGCGGACAACGATAGGTCATGTGGTCTTCAACACAAATTTTACAGGGAAATTTGGCGTGTTTATCCTTTTCATCATCAGGAGGCATAGTGGCCTTTTATTTTGGGTTTGGATGCTTTGTTGACTGCTCCTCAGAAGGAGCGGTCTTTTTCTTATTCTTCTTGTTCTTACCACCAGGTTTTTTCATAGACTGCATAGAGTTTATCGCGATGGTAGGAAGAGCAGTCAATTTGGTAGAGGGGTCCACTAACATTTGGGCAATGTGACACTGAGTTGTTTTACAATAGCCCCTGAGGTTGTGCCGACAATCCCATTGGCGTGCACTCCATGGTGCTGAATAGAGGAAACATTGGAGTTACGAGGGGCATTTGGGATTACGTCGTAAAGAGTGCCAGACTGTGAATATATCAGATCTAAGTGTTGGGCACGATGTATGGATTGGTATTCTATGACCGCACCACCTAAAGAAACATCTTTAGTGATTTGCAGGAGTAAGGACTTACAGAACCAGTTCGCTAAGAGATAGTCTGGGAGGGGAGCTTTGATAACCTCCGCCTATGTCTCCATTCATGTATATGATTAGAGATGTGGGTGGCGATATCCTGACATAATGAAGTGAGGAGCTCTGTCCCAGTCTCATAGCGGATGGGTAGCTAGAAGTGCTATAGGAATTCCATCGCTAAAGCATCAAAGGTGTTTACTGACATGCATGGTAACTCAATGTACCATTCAGCTGCATTGCCAGTGAGTGTGCGGGGAAAAAGACATAACCAGAAACTATCATCCACCAAGGAGTTGGAAACACACCAAAGATGGTAGGTGGTGATATGGGTGCCCGGATCCTCCCCTTGCTTTCCTTCAAACTTGGGGATGTCTGTTCGTATCTTATGCGGGATCGGCGGCCAAAGTAAGTTGTGGTAGATGGGGTCATTTGTGAGTTTGTACAAGTTGAGTGTATCCAACGTTGCTAAGAAAGGAAGAGAGTGTGGTGCTCCCTGACTTGGACTAAGGCGATGACATATGACTTGAGGAACCTTGTGGTCCTCCCATAATTTGAGTCCTAATATTATTCACAGGTTGCATGGTATAGTAGTTGCCTTGGGGTATGGTGTTGTAGTATGGATTTCCATGGGGAATCTAATGTCGGGGTAGAGAATTTACCCTAGGATAAGCAATGCACCATTGACTCATTTGAATTTGTGAGTAGGGTGGCCCCATGGATTGGTTGGGACCTCCTTGAGGATTCCCACCCACCATAGAACTAACCATATGTCCTGATTGACATAAGGAACGTTCATGTCAATCAATGACGGACCATGCATGCCTGAGAATGGAGAGGGAACTGTTACATTCCTGACTGGTATGTGCATATTGGGAATGCCCCCAGATACTCGAATCTAGGGGTTTGAACTATACAATGGCTGCTGACCATATTGTTGGTTGACGGGAACCATGCTAATGGTGCTATATTAAGCATTATAAGGAGCGTTGTATGTAGCACTTGTCAAATGTATACAGTTTGACACTAAAGGGGTGGAACCTGGCATTGGCTAAGTTCCACTCATGGAGGGTGTCATTTGAGTGGCTGTACCTGGGACAAATGGGATAGCAAGGTTCACCATCAATGGTGTGTTGGTGACTATCGACTAGGGAAGTGGTGGAGGTCCAAAAGTGTCCATGAAGTTCCACGACTCGTTAGTCATCGATAGGATGGATGGAAATGTTCCACCTATAGAAACAGGGAGTAAAGGTGCTGCTAGAATCGAAAGTGGGTCCAACGGATTCATGAGTGAAGGGTTAAAGTGAGGAAGAAATCCTTCGGTGAAGAAATCCTCCGGAAAACTTGAATCTTCAGTTGTCCAAACAGATTCCGTGTGAGATCTAGGAGACTGATTCCCCAAAGATGGGGAATCTAGTTCACTAAAGCTTGGTGGATATTCCACAATGAGTGGAGGAAGTCTTAGAAATTGTCTAGATTGACGACGAGGACCAGATGTAGCTACAGTGACCATTAATTTTTATCAATAAATTTTATTCGTATATTTGTTAAAGTCTCAAGTGATAACACTTGGTTTCCTAAAAAATATAAAAAATGCACTAAGTTGATCAATCAACAAACATAGGGAAATGACCCTGACTGATAAACACCAATCACTAGAGATGAAACCTAGTATCTCAATGAATAATAGAGAAGGCTGGTCAGATGTACAGTTATGATTACTCTAGAGCTTCACCCGAACCTCAGATTGAGCGGCCAAGTACTCTCATGAAGATGAGCACCCTCCCAAAAACTAAAGACAGAGCAAGCTCGTCCGTGTTATGTACCAGGGCAGCCCGCCCTAGTCACCTTGTGTAAGTACCTAAAATTGTGGCCACTAAGGATACCTCAGATCATAGACACCATCAAGGGGGACATAGTCACAGATAGTAACTACGTGGGCAAGATACCTGAGTCCCCGACTCAGTTCCGAAATCTCTGAAGGGATCCCTAATACACAGAACACCCAAAGGAGTTGTAAGAGAAGGCGAGCTACCTTCACTTACTATCCGATGTTGTCTCGTATTTAGCTCCACATTTACTAGAGTGGTCTCGGTAGTATGAGTGCAGAAGGAATATTCTCTCTTTTAATGACACTAGTTTGGTTTTCGATCTTGGGAAGTTTACTCACACTGCCTATCCAAAGATCCTATCCTGAACTAATGTTTGTTTGCTCAATAAAGAGTTACTAATTGATTTTAGGTAAATTTTATGTGTACTTTTTAGTGTCTTCGGTAGGGGAATTGGAGTATGAAATGTGATGAGACTCTGACTTGATGAAAACAAGTTGTATTCTACAGGTGAGACTTTTTCACATATTCATATTCTTTCCATGCATCTTAGGCATTTAACACATGCATAACCAATGGAAATCTTTCTAATGTTTCCTTAACAACTACTTGAAACCAAAAATAGAGCAACTTGTATCCAGCTAAACAGAAGAATAAATAAAAAGCGTGGATCTTTCTTTCATAAAAAATTCTTTTAAGAAAGAAGAAAAACTTTTTTCCTAAAAAAGAAAAAACTTTTAGGACACCTATTTTGCTAACAAAATGCAGTAACAAATCCTCTTTCAGTCCATGAGCAGGCTTCCTATCCCTTTTAGTCTACAGACACAATTGAAAATCAAGGTTTTGGGAGACTAACGCTCTATAGAAATGGCCACAGAGAGTTAACAGGTCCACTGATGCTCCTTGTGAGCAGACACAGTTCTTTATGAAGCATTGTGTAGTCCGCTAACCTGCGTTAGTGTGGGAAAATAGTTGAAAATAGGGCTTCTTAGATCAGATTTAGTGATGAATATATGTAGGCAAGATGCACCAAGGTTTTTGGTGGGTCAGAAAGGGAATGCAGAAGTATACCGAGCTCTTAGAAGGAGGAGAAAACTGAGATCTGTTCGGGTAAATCGGGAACTAGATGTATAGTCCCCAGTGGAGTCGCCAATTCTGTTATAGGATAAAATGGATGATGTATGGAGAATGAAGATACCCTCAAAGGTCTTACCAGGACCTTCAGCAGACTGTAAGATTATCTAAAACCATCACAAAGTTACATGCATGTTCATAAACAATAACTAACTATCAAAATAGGAGAAGTAGATTACCTCTAGCCTCTGTGTAGATTTGCTGCAAAGCACAATGCAGCTAGGTGGAAGTCCCCTGAGTTGGCTCCAGATCAAGTCCTACACATAGAAGAGATAAGCATAATCACAACATACAACTCTGATAACTAATACATGAATACATAAAATAACATCTAGTTACACAAAACTAAGCTACTCATGCTAAAAGGTATTGGACAAAAAAAAGAATGAATGATAATACCAACACCACAGAGTAGACAGTACAAGTGTGGTTCTATATTAATGTTGGAAGAGTGATTACAACCATTTGTTGTATCAGCCTTCCCTTGCCCCTCGAGCTTCTCTCTCTCTCCCTTCTTACCAACTTCTTAAGATTTGAGACAATGCTTAACAATCAAGTATGCTATCCTTTCAAATGCTCTTACCTCTATCACCATAGCCCTAGCTTTGCTTATGTAGCAATTGAGTTAGGGTTGCCAAGTTCCTCCTTGAGGTCCCTAGGGTAAAAGTAATGATGTTGCCATGCTTTTCAGCTCTTTCCCATTTTCCTCCTTCTTTAGGATTAGAAATCCTCTAAATAGGTCAAATTTGGATGTTTTCTTACTTTTCTTGAGTAATTTTAGGAACAAATATCTAGATATTTATGAGTCAAATCATTCCTTTGACCCTTAGAAATTCACTAGGATTCACTAACATTGTTCCCATACTAGTAACTTGAGTTAGTAGGGTCACTAACGCACCCTTAGCTTGCAAATAAGTTTTATAAAGCAGGTTTTCAGTGTATAGCCAATGTTAGTGTGGAAACAAGGCATGTGATCTTGATTTTTGCTTCAGCTATCATGTCTTTCCCCTCTGAGTTGATGAGGAAGTCAATTTGTTGTATAACACTTGGGCCTCTCTACTATGATCAAATTACAACAAAATTGTGTTTACAATGCTCATATGCTTATGAAGCCTGTCTCAATGAGTTTAGAATACTCAAAAATGGCTATCTAGCCTCTTTTTTCATCCAACTTGGATAAGAACTGAAGAAGTTATGACTTGTCCTAGATCTCCTGCTAATTATTCCACAAATTGCTCCAAAACTGACTCAATGCCACAAATTCACTCCAAAATCCGCTAACTGATTGAGAATTTGGCCATGCTACAGGCCATAACCTGTCTGCCATATCGCAAAACACAATCGGTGGAGTCACGCGGTCTTATGGACTGTGAACTAGGCAGGCGATATGCGATTGCGATATGATGGACCCAATGGGAGTATTGAACTTAACATATGAATTATTGCATATGGGAACCCAATCACAAATCGAAATTTGTGCCTTCCATTTACAAATACCAAATGCCATACCATTACGAACCCACCAGGATTATTGAATCTAGTCCATAAAATATCAGGTCCAGAGCCCCATCGCAAATCGAAATCGATGTTTTCCCTTGGTGGATAACAAAGTCCATACAACTGCGATATCAAAGGACCCATCGGGCCATGAAATACAGTGTATAACATATCACCTCTGGGGACAAATCACAATCAGTGGAGTACCGTGGGTAACATAAATATCAGCAAGGTTTTTGGTGCCATATAACCAAACTTGCTAGGGGCCAATTCTTGACCCGCATCCTCTATTTTTTCCTCGATATGTGACATGTAGGACCCATTGGCAACTTGCCACTTGGTTCTTCCTCATTCGCTGGGACCTTTGCCATGTCATCCAATCTTGTCACATGTCCAAGTCAAACCTGAGCTTTGAATTTCCCTAACTTCGACATATGAGCTCAGATTCACATGGTTGGATTTAGAATGATGAGCTCTTTTATTTGAATCTAAGTTTGAAAAAAAAATTGACACTTTGATTTTTTGAGCATAAACTTGAGCACCTGATCACTCCTCCACACTAGAAGCCTTTTGGAACCCAAAATATTATATTCAGTTATTGAACAGATGAGGGTATTGTTCCATCACCTTACCCTTTTCAATCCATTTGGCCTTTGATGGATTTGTACCTTCGAGACCTGCTCCAAGATAATCAAAATTTCCCCTCTTCTATTAAGTATCGTGTCTTGCTAAAGCTCATCAAGAAATTCTAGAGAAAAATCTTCAATTGATGGAATCTGTACACTTTCTTCTTAATCTTCAATCAAAGGAGGCTCATACAATCTCAAATTTTCAACATTAAAAATGAAATAAATTTGGATATATGAAGGCAAATCAAGCTTCAAAGAATTAGTACTAATATTTTCTAGAATTTTAAATGGACCACAACGAATTGGTTTCAAATTTTTACTTTTACCTTGAAGCCTTTCCTTGCTAATGTAAAGCCAAACTTCATCACCTACTTAAAACTGATGATCCACACGATGCTTATCATGTCTTGCCTTATACTTGCCTTGACTCTTGTCTAATTGTTCTTGAAATGTTGGTGAATCAACTGAATTTTCTCAATGAATTTGTTTTCTCAGTCTATGTCGCTATGGCCATCTACAACTACATCTTTCTTAAAGATGAAATCCAAAGGTGATTTAGGAAAATAACCAAGACTTTCCTAAAAGGGAGAAATTAGAGTAGAAGAGTGTTTTCCTGGGTTGTAAGCATGCTGAATATAATGCAATTGTTCATCCCACAACTTAGGATGTTTGTTGCAATATCCTCTTAGCAAATGAACAATTGTCCTGGTAACCACTTAAGTTTGACCATCTATTTGCGGATGGAAGGCTGTACTTTTCTTCAACTGGGTGTCCATCAAGTTCCATAAACTTGACCAAAAATTCCCAACAAATCAGGAATCATGATCACTTACAATAGAAGTAGGTAATCCAAAATGAACCCATACGTTTTGATAGAAAAGTTGAGCTATTTGTTCAACTGTAATTTTTTTTTTTTTACAACGCATTAATATGCACATCTTGCTAAACCTATCCACCACTACATACAAATAATCATGACCTTTTCTTGATAAAGGAAGACCTCCTATAAAATCCATAGAAACACTTTCCCATGGATGTGAAGGTACTAGAAGTGGTGTGTACAATCCTAGTTTCATATTACTAGGCATACTGACTGCACTAATGAATAACCTATTATAAAACATGACACACTTTCAAGAATATGAGGTGAGTAAAAATACCTTTGAATATTTACCACTGTTTTAATTACACTGAAATGTCCAACAATAAGAGAAGTGTGCTTCCCTTGTGACATTTACTCTCTCTCCCTGTGGAACACAAAGTTATCCCAAATGATACAACAGATTATCATGTACATGGTAGCATAATTCCTCAACTTGGTGGCCTTGACTCAAGTTTGAATATACCTCTTGAAAGTCAACATCATTTGTGTATTGTTCAACATAACTTTTAGGCAAAACATAATTATGTTTGAGTAAAATGGCTACATTAACAACCGGTCTAGAAAGAATATCAACAACTCTATTATAAATACCTTTCTTGTACCTGATTACCAAGTGGAATTGTTGTAAAAATTCCATCCAATGAAAGTGCCTTGATTGTTGCAATTTTGTTTGAGATTGAAGATATTGCAAAGGTTGATGATCGGTGTGAATAATGGTTTGTTTATCCATCAAGTAATGCTTCCATTTCTTCAAACTTTGCACCGATGCATAAATCTCTTTATCATATGTAGGATATTTAATAACAACACCATTAAAAATATCAGAATGAAATGAAATGAGCTTACCATGTTGTAAAGGAACTACACCCATGGCGTATTCACTTGCATCTATTTTTATTTCAAATGGTTGTTTCAAATCCAACAATGCTAAAACTAGCGCTGAATTGATATTTTATTTTAAAGCATCAAATTCCTTTTGTTGTTTGCCTCCCCACTGGAAGAAAACCTTCACACTGGTTAAAGCATGTAGTGGATCTGCTATTGAAGAGACTAGTACTGTGCTACTCCCGGAAAAGTCCTTAATTCTGTGATTGAGTTAGGTATTGGCCAATTCACAATGACCGAAACTTTAGAGGGGTCAATCTTCATCTCAACTCCTCCAACTATATGGCCCAAATACTCTAAGGAAGTTTTCCCAAATTCACATTTAGATATATTTAGGAATAACTATTCTTTTCTCAAGACATCCAACACTTTCCTCACATGCTTGGCATGCTCTTCTCATGATTTGTTGAATATAAAAATATCATCTAAATAGAAAATTACAAAATCATCAAGAAAGGATCTTAAAACATCATTCATAACTCTCATGAATATAGTTACAGTGTTGCAAAGACTGAAAGGCATAACTAGCCACTCAAACAATCCCTGTTTGGTTTTAAAAGCACTTGTCCAAATATCCTCCTTAACTATTCTAACTTGATGATATCCACTTCTCAAGTCTAATTTAGTGAAATATTTTTCATTCTTCAACTGATATAGAAAATCATCTATTGTGGATAGTGGGTATTGATTCTTTATGGTAATTTTATTCAAATCTCAATAATCTACACACATGTGCCAGGTTCCATCTTTATTAGGTACCAAAATAATTGGTGAACCACATGGCGAAGTAGAGGGGCGAATTACACCTTTATCTAACAATTCCTGGACTTGTTTCTTAATTTCTAAACTTTCCAAAATTAACAATTGATACATACCGATGTTTGGGAGTGGACAATCTTTCTGTAGCTGAATTTCATGCTGAATTCCCACTTTTGGCGGCAACCCTTTGGTTCTTAAAACATGTCTCCATATTGATTGAACACATCAACCAATTCATCTTTTAGCTTCACATCACAGCCTGCAAAGGATTCATGCTCCATGTCATTCTTCTTCTTGATCATAAGGAGCACGAGATTCTTGCTGTAACTGACCAATTATTTCATTTGTCCTACGCTTGCCAAAGACAAATTAAGCTTCCTATGATGGGATATCACAATATACTCCATTCTGTCTTTAAACAAATGATATATATTCTCAAATCTATGGAAAGAAGCTTTCCTGTCATACAGATACAAGCTTCCCAACACAATTCGAGAAATATCCAATGACACTACATCTAATTCAACTTCATCAACGAAATTGGTAGTAATTGCAAACCTAAAAAAACATTTCCTTGTGACTTGAAGATTTGCTTCCTTGGTTATCCAACCCAACTGATACGGTTTATAATGAAGCACGGTTTCTATATTCAATTTCTTGACCAAGTCTTTAGAAATTATATTTTCCTAAGATCTGCTATCAAATAACGTATCAATCTTGGTTTGTTTGGAAATAACTTGGATATGGAACAAATCAATTCTACTTTCCTCATTTGAAGAATTATTGGAGTTATTTGTTCCACTGGTACTTGCCACGGCTTCCTCTTTACATTCTTTTGACATGGATTTTCCCTTAATGACTGTGGCTGCAATCTTTGATTCATCACATGAGTCAAAACCCAAGTCTTGTTGTACAACAACATTTGTCTTTTGTTTCCCTTTATTGCTAGATTTCTTCGGTCTTAATTCAAGATGAATCTTACAACAATGCACTTCATCATGGCCCTCTTTGGAATAATTCTTGCTCACAGGTTTCTCCCCTTCTTTCTTAACATAAGCATTTTTCTTCTAATTTCCTTTAAAATTCTTTCCTTTTCCATCACTCTGGAATGGCTTCTTCTTACCTTCTTCTTGTACATTTTCCCTGTTTCTTCAAGGTGTATATCTTGAACATATACCTCATCAATATTCATGGGATTAAACATAAGAATGGTATGTCGAAGATATCAATGCAAACCTCCTATATATTTTAGCAAAGTATATTGGGACTATAAGTCTACTCCTAGCATAAGGGAACTTCTCCTAAACTCTTGAGTATACTCTTGCACATTTTGACCTTTTAAATGTTTCAATTTTTTCCAATTCGTGATAGTTTTTTGCATATGGTCTAAAGGGTAGAATTGTCATTTTATAGAAACAATGAAATCAAACCAAGTAATAGAGATATCACCACATTTTTTGATCTCGTCTTGAGTCCTTGGTTCACACCATATAAGTGTTGCACCCTCCATTATCAATGAAGCCAACTAAATTTTGATATCATCCTCTTGAAGGTTTTGAATTCTACAGTACACCTCGAACTAATAGATCCAATTATCCATCTTTTCTACATTAACTTCCCCATTGTACATAGGCAACTCAAATTTAACATCAAGATTTAGAAAAGGTGATTTACGAGTTCCTTATGAAGAATGATGATGAGTATGAGTAAAGGTTGTATTAGTGGAAGAGTGCAAAGATGCTTGTGAAGTAGACGATGAAGAAGATTGTGGAGAGGATGGAAGCTTGTCTCCATTCCCATTACCTCCTTTTTTATTACCTCCTCCTGAATATCCTTCTCCTTTTGGAGGTTTGGAACTTTCTCTTTGCAATATGTTATTCCTCTCTTTATAAAGGACCTTCACCATCTCTGTCATATCAAACAAATCCTTTCTGAAGGTCTTCTCATCTTCTATCATGGTAGGTTCTCCCTCATGAGACATGATCTCTAAAGACTCAACTGCAACTTTTGTAACTTGAGGATGTACTAGTGTAGAAGAATTTAGAAACCTTTCTCTTCTTCCACTTGACCCAACTTCAGGGCTTCCAATAACAGTGTGTATCACTTTGCTCTTATCCGGATTTTGGTAGATCATCAGTTGGGATTGCAGGGCATTGCTTGGGAAGACTTCATCTCCCGTGACTTCTTCGGCACATCACAGGTACTATTAGAGCCAAAGCAGGAGATGGGTGGTCCTTCTCATCAGTATGAGAACCATGAGACCACTACCATGCCAGTTTTTGTTACATATCAGAGAGGCAGTAGGCACTTGTTTGCAGCAGCAAAGCAAGTTTTATCTCCACCCAGGGTGGAAGGGGCCTTTCTTTTGACATCAATGACACAGGTACTGGACAAGGGCAAGCAGCCCGTGCATGATGAGGGGCCATCAGGTGGACAAGAGAGCGATGTCATCCTCATTCAGGATGATGAGGCAGAGGCAGAAAATGCCCACCTTAGGATGGTCAGTCAGGAGCAGAACACGGAGATCCAAGAATTGTCACTCAATGTGGAGAGGGCCAGATGGATCATCAGGTATCTGGAGCAGAGGAACAAGCAGCTTGAGGACCAGCAGGCAATCATGGAGTTGCAAAGCATCTGTGAGAATCGACAAGCTGCCCAGCAAAGGAGGATCGAGCTCACTACCTTGGAGCACGAGATCAACAACAACCGTGAGTCCTGGTTAGAGTGGGTCAATATCCACTTGGAGAGATTGCTGGAGAAGGCCAACAGAGACAAAACCATATTGAGGAGGATGGCTTGTCATTACAGGGCGCAGAACATGAGTGCAAAGGCCTGGATAAGGAGCTTGAAGGCCAAATTGAGCAAACCAACAAAAGAGGCAAAGGAGCAAGATCGGGTTCAAATCTTGGCCGAAGCTTCTGTGGCCCAGCATAGTGCCTCTTAGAGAACCTCCAGCCCAAATTTCAAAAAATTTGGAACAATTTTGGTCACATGGAAATTTTTTGGCACAAACACAGTTTTTTTCTCAGTGGCACGACCCGTAGGATTGGGAGCTCCAAATTATAAATGGTTTGCAGTTTTGGATTCAGCATGAAAAATCACGACCATTGGCACCTGGGAAAGAAATTTGGGCATGATTTGAGTCTCCAGGAGGTCAAAAGCACCCAAAAAATGGCCTCACTTCCCCTATTTTGACACACAGGAAGCAGTCTTGGGAGAATGAAGATTTGGAGGGGCAAATGAGCTCCAAATTCAAAAATTCTACTTGGGTTGGAAAGTAGATAGGACAGGATTTCCAGCAAGCACACTTGGGAACATTTTGGACTCCTGCAAGTGCCTAAAAACTGGCCTCAAAGTGCCGCGGCACATATAGAAAATGGCACGACACATATAGGAAAAAAGGCCCAATTTGCCTCTGTTTTCGCAAAATTTCAATTCACGACTTTTCATAAGTGGGCCCTCACATCTACACTTAAATTTTTCGGCACCAAAGGCGGCATTTAAATTATTTTCACTCCAGATGGGCATCTATCCAAGTGGCAAAGGAAGGCAAAGGGTCACCCAAGCCATTTGTCATGTTTGTGGCACTGCACATGTAGCTGATGTTTGGCTCTCCACTTTCATTTCGTAATGATTCGAGCAACTCCCCAACCCTTGGGCATTCTATCTCTTCATGGTACGTTCTATATATTGTATGCAAACTATTTTCAAAGGGTTGGTCGGCTTGTAACTTCTGGGAGACTGTCGGAAAGAAACTTTGTTTCTTCATTGTATATTTTTTACAGAGGATTAATGAAAGGAAGTGGCTCTGTTTCATGAGATTCATGTGGTTGTGAGTGTACCAAATGTGTCTATTATGTTTCATATGTATCTTGTTATGTTTCATAGTTCATTTCATATTCATTTCTAGTGAAATTTTCTAAGTTGGATAAGGTAGAATTCAATTTTATTACTCTACCTGTGGGAAAATTTCATGTTCAATGTTCATTCTTCTATTGAAAAGGATTCATGTTGTCCATGCACTTTTCACCCTCTTAATCAATCTCTCCATTCCACACCATCTTAAACTAAATTTCTAGGCTTTCTGCCTATCTTGCCTCACGAAATAATATGTGCCTTTGTATTAAATTCTCTGTTCATTGAGGTCCATTGGTCCCATACCATCCCAGAAACGCAGTCATTCATAAAAATCACTTCTTGTATCCATATTCACTTACTAGCCTAAGACAAATACTCCACTGTAAGTCATCTCAGGCCATTTCGTTTATCTATTCCTTGAGTGTGACTCGAAGAGAGTCCTCTCCTATTTTGGTAGGGCTAGCTACCAAACTGAGCGTGGTTTGTGGTTACCCTAAATTTTTCCTTCCTTCAGCCTAAGGCCGATTTAGGTGCTAACATAGTGGCGACTCCACTAGGGAACGAAATCAATCCCCTTGTTTCTTAATAATTCTAAGCTTCTGGATGATAAGTTTAGGATTTGATAGGCTGAGTAAAGTTGGTTGTGTCCTTTGATTTTTCTCAATAGCACGCTGGCTTCTAGAAGATACACCAGAGCTAATCCCGATCCTGACCCTCTGCACATCTACGAAAATCCCAATTTCATTTCAAGAATTCGTTGTCAAGAAAGCTCTATATCGCCCGTGATCAAATCCTATTCATGCCCAGACATTTTTGAGTATATTGAAGAGCTAGAGTTTGATGAGCGGTTTGAATTATTGTTGTTCGAAACCAAATCCGAAAGGGTAGTTGACTCTACTATCCACAATCCACAGTTTCTTATAGACTTGGAGATGGAAAGTGCTTACCAGTTGATTGATAACTACATAGTAGCTCAGCTTCAAACTCAAATTGCTAGCCCCTTACAAACTGTGCACACTCCTCCAACACCTCCGAGGATAAATCCACCAAGAGGGATGGCTGCCCGTTTTGCACCTCTTGTTTTGCCTCAAGTTTTAGATGATATGCCCGCAGATTACCAAAGAAGAATCCCATTTTTTGATGGCACTCCTAATGGCATTACTGCTCAGAAACATGTGGACAAAATGGTAGACTTCTATGAACTTCATGAGATCGATGCGGAGAATGTGGAAATGAGACTCTTTGTACAGACATTTGCAGGTGAAGTGAGAAAATGGTTCAGAGGTTTGCCAGCTGCTCGTATCGCTACCTTGGCTGACCTACAAATACAATTTTTAAACCGCTGGGAAGTGAAGAAGAATCCTCTTCAAATTCTAGCCGAATATGAGCAAATCAAAAGAAACGCTGGTGAGTCAGTCCAAGATTATTGCATTAGATTCAATTCAGTTTATAACGAAATTCCAGATCATCTAAGGCCACTTGTGGGACTAGCCGTGGTGAAGTTCCTGAATGGTTTTGATGTTGACATGGCTTACCAATTGAGGGAAAGAGAACCGGCCACTATGGAATATGTGCAGAAGATAGCGGTCAGTGTTGAAGAAAATCTGCTGACCAAGAGAGCTAGAGCAAAGGAAAAGAAGAAGGTCACTGCAAAGGAAGAATCTTCCTCGGTAGATCAGCTACTTTGGAAAGTAGAGTAGATGCTTGAAATAGTGAAACTTGACAAACTGGAGCCACAAGTTAGAAATCCTATTTTTCGTGGGCAGCAACAACCACAATATAGAATAAGATAGAGATATCAGTGAGCCCAAGAGCAGACTGCACAACAGCCAGTACAGACACCTTTGCAGCAAAATTTCATGCATGGACCGGAATCAGATGAGGACGGGAATGTAATAGGTGAAGAAAATCATCTCTTTACTCCCAACGATTTGCCTATTTATCTCACTGAGGATGAATAGTATGCAGAGAGTTCAGCTGTACACAAAGATGTAGATTTCATTCTAGCAAATGACACTGTCTTGGAGGAAGAATCAAATGAATACCAAAGAGGCTATATGAATGCTTTATCTGCCCAAAAATAGCGATACTCCCTTAGAAACAGAGATGTGTCAGTCAGACCCATTCAGAAAAAGAAGGATGTCGAAGCTTCAAAGAATGATTCAGCAGTTACACAAAGGAAAGGAAAGGAGGCGGTTGATCTGGAGAGCAGCAAATCACCATCAGCAGAATGATCACATCAGCAAGTTGCATCGAAAGAAAAGGAAAGGAAAGAAATCCCAGTCGAAGAGGTAGAAAAGATTCCCGCTTTCAATTTAGAGAATGAGGTTTCTAAATTGAAGATATCCATCCCCTTGACTGAAATAATGAGGAACAGCAGTTATAAAGGACAAGTATCTAAAATGTTGAATTTGGACCCAATGTCCGACATGGTGGATGTCAAAGATGATCAACCAGAAATGATTTTTGGGCCAGCATCAAATGGTGAGTCTCCTGATAGTGATGTGCCACCGGTTTATATCAGTTTAAGATTGCATGATTTTGTGTTACATAACGCCATGTTCAATTCCATAGCTTCTCACAATCTCATGCCCAAGGAAATCATGGATAAGCTTGGTATGGACATCACCCGGCAATATCATGATCTCTATTCGTTTGATTCCAGCAGAGTAAGATGTATAGGTCTCATCAAACACATGGTTGTGAGTTTGGATCAGCTCCCACTGAAGAATGTTCTGATGGATGTTGTGGTAGCAGATATTCCTCCAAGGTTTGGCATGCTTCTTTCCAGGTCTTGGGTAGCGAAACTGAAAGGGACACTACAGATAGATTTCTCCTATGCAACGATTCCAGTGTTTGGGCAAATGAGGAAATTGTATCGGGAACAAAAAATGAAGTACATGATCACAAGCAAGGAGAAACCAATAAATCATCCAATTAATTATGTACATACAGATTTAGAGTCTTTTGTTTTGTATTCAGATAGTTTAAATGATATAGATAGTTAGTTAGTAGAAGCAGATGATATTCTAGAAATAACGGAAATTTTCAGAGAAGTTTTGAAGAAAGAAGAACAAGAACAGCAGAACACCGTTGGGAAATCAGATGAAAATAATGGACAACAAGCAGACAAGGCACAACAAATAGATTTCCAGAACTTGCAAGAGGAGGAAGAAGGTTTGTGGACCATGGATTTCAATGGAGCAGTGGGAAATGATGGCGTTGGAATTGGAATTTGGGTACGCAGTCCTTTTTCCGCCCCAAACAAAGTCCCTAGTAATGTGCAGGTATGTTCCTACAAGTTGGCTTTTGAGTGTTCAAATAATGAAGCAGAGTATGAAGCTCTAATTGCTGGCCTAAAGATTCTAAGAAAGATGATGCTAAGAGGATTTCAGTATATGGCGACTCCGAATTTGTTATCAAGTAGGTCAGAGGCGAATATCAAGAAAAGCATCCTAGGATGCGGGCTTACCATAATGCAGTCCTAGACATTTTAAAATTATTTTTGGAATACACCTTGACATGTGTGCCTCGTATACAAAATAGTATTGTTGATGCTCTTGCCAAGGCAACAAGTAGTTTGAAGATCCCAATGAACTCTAGTTTCAAAATCCATGTCAAGCATTGTCCAACCATTCCAGACAGTCAAAGATATTGGCAAGTGTTCCAAGATGATGAGGAGATTGATGATTTTCTGCAAAACAAAGGCAAGTTCAAAGAGACCTCAATTGATGAAGAAAATGACGATGGTAAAGGTAATGGTACAGACGAGATGCATATCAATGAAATGGACATGTTGCAGCTGAAGAATAATGTTATTCCCAAAGGCTTGATACCTCTAGAAGAACTCTTTGATCAAGATGATGTAGCCTACAAGCCAACATTGCAGCCAACAAAGAAGGGTGTGGAAGAGGTCAATATCGGAACAACGGAAAATCCTAAATTGGTAAAAATTTCCAAAGCATTGCTGCCAAAGATCAAGGACACATATATCAGTTTGATTTCTTCATTTGCAAATGTGTTTGCTTGGGATATTCGGACTTAAAGACATATGATACTAATATAATTCAGGACACTATACCCATCAAGCCCAATTAAAAACCATTCAGACAGAAGTTGAGAAGGCTAAATCCAAAGTTGCTGCCATCTATTGAAAAGGAGATCAACAGGTTGTACAAATTAGGGATCATTATGCCAATCAGATTTTCAGATTGGATCTCCAACTTGGTGCCCGTACGGGAGAAGGCAGGTGAGATTCGCTTATGCATTGATTTCAGAAATCTCAACAAAGTTTCATTGAAGGACAACTATCCACTGCCCAAAATGAACCATATACTTTAGCGAGTAGTGGGAGCATCTCGTATGTCACTTCTTGATGGTTATTCTGGATATAACCAAGTTTCTGTCCATGAAATTGAGTGAGACAAGACATAGTTCACCACTCTATGGGGAACCTTTCATTACGCTAAAATGCCTTTTGGTTTGACGAATCCGGGTGCCACATTTCAGCATGCAATGGACTTGGATTTTGAAAATGAGAAGGATGTCTTTTTGGTGGTGTATTTGGATGATTTAACGGTGTTTTCAAAATCTGAAGAAGAGCACATGTACCATCTTAAAACTGTCTTCCTAAAGTGCAAAAAATATGGCTTGTCACTGAATCCAAAGAAGAGCTTGTTCGCCATGGAAGAAGGCAAACTACATGGGCACATTATCTCAAAAGATGGCATCTGTATTGACCCAGCACATGTGCAAGAAATTCAGCAAATCGATCTACCCCAGAATAAAAAAGAGATACAATCATTCAATTGTAAGATGAATTTCCTACGCTGCTTTGTACCCAGTCTTGCTAAGCACCTAAGAGAGATGAAAAACATGCTTAAGAAGGACAACCAAGTGAAATGGACGTAGGAGGCTGTAAAATCTTTCAATTTGGTCAAATTCGCTCTTTCCTCAGCTCCAGTTCTAGTCAGCCCAGACTACACTTAGGATTTCATATTGTTTTCATTTGCTTCAGAGCATACTATGGAAGTGGTGTTATTACAGAAAAGAGATGATCATGAAAGACCCATTGCATTTTTTAGCAGAGCTATAAGAGACGTAGCCTTAAAGTACAACATCATTGAGAAGTAAGCCCTTGCACTTGTGAAGGCATTGAAAGATTTCTAGGTGTATATTCTACATTATCACATTCTAGCCTATGTTCCTAACACTGTTGTAAAAGATGTTTTAGTGCATACCGATCCGGAAGGAAGAAGGGGCAAGTGGATTGCAGCCTTGCTGGAATATGATGTGGAAATAAAGCCCAAAAAGTTGGTGAAAGGACAGGGATTGGCGAAGCTAATGGCTGAATCAAACTTGCATGCCTTGGACATAAATTTGATCGCTACTATGTTCGATGAGAATGAGGAAGAATCATCAATTCAGGTATCTGAAATGTTTACTCTTTCTCCATGGTATTCATATATCATATATGTGCTTAAAAATTTGTCACCAACACCTGGCATGACTAGAAACAAAGTGAGAACACTCAAGTTGAAGGGTGCCAAGTTTTGCATTCTTAATTTTGCACTGTATTGGAAAGATCCTGGTGGCATCTTGTTATACTGATTGGTGGAAAAGGAAGCGAAGAAAGTCATGGAGGACTGCCACCAAGGAGACTGTGGTGGTCACCTTTTTTGGAAGTCAACAACAAACAAAATTCTGAGAACAGGGTACTATTGGCCGACATTGTTTGCTGATGTATATAAGATGGTCAAGCGCTATCATAAGTGTCAGATTTTTGAAGGAAAGCGGAAATTACAGCCTCTACCACTCAAGCCCATAGAGGTGAGTGCCCCTTTCCAGCAATGGGGTTGGATTTCATTGGCGAAATTCATAGCACTTCTTCTGGACAACATAGATGGATCCTCACAGCCATAGATTATTTCATGAAATGGATTGAGGCAATTCCCACTAGACAAGCTACAGATGCGGTAATCATTTCATTCCTTGAAAATAACATCTTGTCTCGCTTTGGTTTCCCGAATAAGCTAATCACTGATAACACAACAGCTTTCAAATCAAAAAGGATGGTAGAGTTTTGTCATAAATATCACATCATTTTGGGTCACTCAACTGCCTATCATCTGCAAGGCAATGGTTTGGAAGAATATTCGAACAAATTAATGGTCAACATAATCAAGAAGCTACTGGAAATAAATAAGAAGAGCTGGCATAAAAGGTTGGTAAATGGACTTTGGGTAGATCGGGTCAGTCAGAAGAAATCCATAGGTACGTCACCGTTTGAGCTTGTTTATGGAGTTGATACAGTATTTCCTATCTCTCTCGCTGCCCCAGTAGTCAAACTTCTTTAGGAGGCTAGCAGTGAAGAAGATCCCATGCAGAGAAGGTTGAATCAAATGGTCCACTTGCAGTAGACCAGAGAAGAAGTTTTCAAGAACACATCCAAATTGCAAGAGAAAATCAAGAAAATTTATGACAGAAAGGCAACGGTGGACAAATTTCAGGTGGATGATGTGGTGCTGAAGTGGGATGCAAGGAATGAGGAGAAAGGCAAGCATGGTAAGTTCGAGAACCTCTGGAAAGGTCCTTTCAAGATTGCAGCATATCGGGGGCAGAATTCCTTTCTTCTAAAGGAAATGAACGAGGAAGATTGTCCAGGAGGACCAATCAGTGGTCAGCTGCTCAAGCGGTATCATTTCTAAGTTATTAACGCTGCTTCCATTGTCACTGTAAATACCATTTTATTTCGGTTCTGTTAGAGTTGTTCAAGCTAGCCTTTAAGTCATTTCAATGTCGAGTTTGAGTCAGTTTTTTTTGGTCATTTCTGTTTCATAAATGAGTTAGAGTCCTGTATTATTTATCGAAATGATGACTCCATATCCCAATGGACAAAGGCACTGTCTAGCTCTTCCAGAGATCTGTTGTTCTTGGCACCTCCAAGGAGCTACCATCCCCCATTAGAGCCAATGTTAGAGTCGGTCTGGTCAGTCCTCCGTCAGAGATCAAAACTCTTTATGCATTTCATGTTTAGGTGTCCCGCTCCATTCACCCAGCTGCATTCCGCTAGGGGCATGACATAGTCTGACAGAGAAGGTCATGGTAGTCATTCCCCCTCATGTCTGGCTCTTGCTGGCTCGGGTCTTTTCTCAATAGTCATCAAAGTCCATGACAGTCAAGGTCTGGTCCTTTAAAGGACTAGAGTCATTTTCGATGTTTAGGTCTAGGGATTCATCAATTTGGTCTTTGAACATGTCCAGTAAAGCCATGTAGGCCAGAGTGGGGCCCTTACACAGTTATGATTTAGAGAGCTTCATCGTCATGTGGATAGACTTCGACTCTTCTTCAAAACTTTGTTTTGAAGAAAAGTCAAACAGTGTCATTTATGACAAAATTTTCAAAAAAGTCGCCAGTGGATTTCTTCAGATGCAGTCATGGTTTCCATGGCCAAATGTCCTATTATGCAATCCCTGCAAAGAGTGCTAAAAATTTCATCATTTGAGTTAAAATTTCAAAGGGAAAGTGAAAATCAATGTGTTTTAAAGTCAGTGAAAAAATGTCAAAACATAACATTAGAAAATGGGTTTTTGAGGAGGCAAAAATTTAACCCATCACTTCCAAAGCTATATATACAAGTTTTCATCAAAATCAAAGGCATTGTGCTAATCCAAGCCTTGGAGAAATGTTGCAAAGGGTGTGAGTGTGCATCGTGAGTGTTTGAGTGAGTTGGAGGCGGTTTCAAGGAGCGCGGCACACATACTCAGGGGCACGACGCACACGGAGGGCGCGGCACACACAGAGCTTGCCCGTAGTTCAAATTGTCCACAGGCATGGCACATACCCAGGGCATGGTACACTGGGTTTTTCATGCGGCGCACACAGACCAAGGGCCGAAACAAGTGCCAAATCACTTCAAAGTTTTTGTGAAGCCCATCCAATTGAAAGGTAGGCTTTATAACATCACTTGCTCATCAAATTTTATAAATAATATGGTGGTCTATAGAGATGTTTGAATGCAACCAAATTCATAAAATAAACCATAATAAATCACCAAAAACCATGATGGCTAGGGTTGCTAAAGTGTATTGTTAGTGCCAAGGTTCCATTCCACCCATCATTTTCCCCTCACCTACCATTTTTCCTATCCTCCTTTTCTCATTTTTCCTAATATCCCTGCCCTAAATTACCACCAAACCCTCTCCCCTATCCCTCCATTGTTTGGTCAATATGACACCCCAAACCCTACCTTGTTAAAACCCCAAACCCTACCCTATCGAAATACCCAAAACTCCTCCCATATCCCTAAAAAAATTTCTCCCTATAACCCCTATTCCAATTACATTACTCCCTTCCTAATACTCCCTGTTTCATTATTCCCCTTGGTGACAGATATCACAAAGGCACCCAACCTCACACCATCATCAAAGGGCAGCCTAATCACAGTCCACACTGCAGTCATGACATCACAGCATTCATCAGAGTATGAGATGGAGACACAAAGTGACTCATCCTCAAAAGAGAAGGCTCCTAGGAGACATCACAAGAGTGGCAAACATGTCAAGGATGAGCCCACTACCCTCATTGAATTACAAGCATGCCCTCTTGCCATGTCGTGTTTCCAGCACCTAGAATGTTTTGAATTTTTTCAAAGGGTGGAAAATGTTAGAGTTCATCACGAGTTGGCCCATCTATTTATGCTTCATCTACATGGAGGCCAGTCTATCTTGGCCGGGGTCACTTTCACATTGACACCTGAAACTATATCAGTGGAAACAGGTATACCAAATGTTGGAGAACAACGGCATAAGAAGAAGAAGGTGGATAGGCAACACTATGGGCCTTACATCAAGGCTAGATTCTTGAGTCAACTCACACGAGTCTTTCCCTTCAGATACTTGAAAGATGAGTATGCTCCACTCATGAGATTGATCATGAAATACTTCAGCTGTGAGGGGAGGTTCTCTCGACTATATGCCTATCACATCTGGTTGCTCATGTAGTTTACCAGGGTGAGGATGATGAACCTCCCGTTTTTCATATGCACGAACATAGAGAGGATGAAGACCTTCATGCTGCATAAGACCCCTCAGCAACAACTTAACAGTGTGTATCACTTTTCTCTTATCCTAATTTTGGTAGGTTATCGGTTGGGATTGCAGGGCATTGCTTGGGAAGAATTCATCTCCCATGACTTCTTCAACACATCACAGGTACTATCAGAGCCAGAGCAGGAGATGGGTGGTCCTTCTCATCAGTATGAGCACCATGAGACCACTACCATGCCATTTTTTGTTACATATCAGAGAGGCAGTAGGCACTTGTTTGCAGCAGCAAAGCAAGTGTTATCTCCACCTAGGGTAGAAGGGGCCTCGCTTCCGGCATCAACAACACAGCTACTAGACAAGGGCAAGAAGCCTGTGCATGATGAGGGGCCATCAGGTGGACAGGAGACCGATGTCATCCTCATTCAAAATGATGAGGCATAGGCAAAAAATGCCCAACTTAGGATGGTCATTCAGGAGCAGAACACAGAGATCCAAGACATGTCACTCAATGTGGAGAGGGCCAGATGGATCATCAGGTATTTGGAACAGAGGAACAAGCAGCTTGAGGACCAGCAGGGAATCATGGAGCTGCAAAGCATCTGTGAGAATCGACAAGCTGCCCAGCAAAGGAGGATCGAGTTCACTACCTTGGAGCAAGAGATCAACAATGACCGTGAGTCCTAGTTAGAGCGGGTCGATATCCACTTGGAGAGATTGATAGAGAAGGCCAACAGAGACAAAACCATACTGAGGAGGATGGCTTGTCATTACAGGGCACGGAACATGAGTGCAAAGGCCTGGATAAGGAGGTTGAAGGCCAAATTGCGCAGAGCAACAAAAGAGGAAAAGGAGAAATATCGGCTTCAAATCTTGGCTGAAGCTTTTGTGGCCCAACATAGTGCCTCTTAGAGAACCTCCAGCCCAAATTTCAAAACATTTGGGACAATGTTGGTCACATGGAAATTTTTGGCACAAACACAGGTTTTTTCTCTATATGCGCTACGCTACTGGCGCGACGCATAGGATTGGGAGCTCCAAATGAGAAATGGTTTGCATTTTTGGATTCAGCATGCAAAATCACGACAACTGGCACTCGGGCAAGAAATTTGGGCATGACTTGAGTCTCCAGGAGGTCAAAAACACCCAAAACATGGCCTCACTACCCCTATTTTGACACACAGGAAGCAGTCTTGGGAGAATGAATCTTTGGAGGGGTAAATGAGCTCCAAATTCACAAATTCCACTTGGGTTGGAAAGTAGATAGGACATGCTTTCCAACAATCACACTTGGGCACACTTTGGACTCCTGAAAGTGCCTAAACATTGGCCTCCAAGTGGCACAGTGCATATAGAAAATGGCGTGGCGCATATAGGAAAAAAGGTCCAATTTGCCTCTGTTTGGCGAAATTTTGATTCGCGACTTTTCATAAGTGGGCCCTCACGTCTACACTTCACTTTTTCAGCACCAAAGGCAGCATTTAAAGTATTTTCACTCCAGATGGGCATCTATCCAAGTGGCAAAGGAAGGCAAAGGGTCACCCAAGCCATTTGTCATGTTTGTGGCGCTGCACCTGTAGCTGATGTTTGGCTCTCCACCTTCATTT
>APFE030166667.1:6679-17433 GCA_000404065.3 Pinus taeda | reverse complement strand
ATCAGTGATTAAAAATATTATTAAACTACTTTACTGACCTTTTTAGTGTCCTTTTTATATATTTTTAAATTTAATAATTATAAAATACATTTTTTACTATATAGATTTAGTATTTAGAGTAACAAACTTGGTTTTATGGATCTAGTGAGCAGAGCGATGGTTAGGGTTTCAAGATTTGAACACCTAGGGATTGCTACAAGAACGCAACCCTAGCTACACGGATGGTGAACGTGGACGTTTTTACGGTTAACACCTGGAGCACACTCAGTAGCAATCAGTTTCACTTGGCTTTTCCCGCATGCGGGAAGCAGTTGGGTCTTCGCGTGGATCACTACAACGAAGGTGAAAATTCTCATGGTCACATTCAGTTATCGCACACCTGCTCGGGGTTTTTACTAGGGAAAGAAAGAAAACATCGACGTTTACTTTTATTATTACTCATTCAAGCAGGGAAAATGGTCATCTTGAGAGACTATGTCGAACTAGAGCTCAAGCCAGAAGATATCCTATCAGTCTAGGGGCTTGAGCCAACTCAACAGAATTTGGACAAGGTAAGGTTTCCAACTCAATCTCCAATTAGAAAAATGTGTCTTTCGAGGTTGGAGTGGAAACTTGAAAGAGGTTTAGGGTCTTGGAAGAAGGCAACTCTTTTTCTTCCATAGCAGCACTCTGGTTCTGAAAAAGGGTTTCAGGATGGTCAAAGAACATCAGTGAAAGAAGAAAAGCTCTCCACAGTGCAGTTGGAGATCTTCTGGTAAGGCCCATAACCCCTTTGGATAGTTTTGGTTCTGTAATTATATAGGAGGGCTTGAAGATATTGTCCATAGTTTGTGGGAAATAAGGAAATGAGGGCCTTAAATCTTGTTTGATCAAAAAATTACAAGTAAAATAAAAGCGCTCACTCCAGAGGGGTGATGAGGTACTTGCTAATCCAGAGTGGAAGGTAGGAGAAACCCATGAATCTCTCGCAAAGGAAAAGAAGGTTTAAGAACATGTAAACATCCAAGAAGTCACAGGAGTTGAGAATGGTAGAGGTTTGGGCTTAAGTCTTCCGAGGACATCGACAGGGTGTTTGGAATTTCGGCCAAAAAAGGAAGGGCTGACTGTAGAAATTGGGGAGCTTACCATACAAAAGGTGTTGAAAAATGAGTATTTGGGTGGATACTCGAAGATCCTACTCCAGCGTAGGGAGGACAGATCCAACATGAGGCTATTGAGCAGGGAAAAGGCTCTTATTTTGGGTCGAAAAGGAAAAAAGGAAAATGGATAAGAAAGAAGGTGGAGAACCTGAACCTTGTTCTTGGGGTTGACAAACACATTGATAAGGAAATGGAAGTTTCAGAACTCATCAAAGTCGGGAGAGCAAAGGGTATACATTATTCAACCAAGTACATTTCAGAATGGATTTCAAAGGCTTGGAAGGGGGCACCGAATAACCATTTTGAGGTGATCACCTTGGCACAGGGGTGGTTTATGGTTAGATTCAACAAAAATAATGTGAATGGGTCCTGGAGAGAAATTGTTCATTCAGGATTTCATTGATTCTCTTCAAGAGAGGGGTGTCGTTGTTTGACGTGAAAAAAAGAAAAGATGGAGGAAATACCAGTCTAGTTTCGATTGCCAACTTTTTCTCCTCATCTATGGACCGAAGATGTGTTTAAGGTGATACGGAACAAAATGAGTATTTTTTTCGAATCAGATGCTCCTGGAAAAGCTTGATCTTAGGAAGGGTCTCGCAAAAAAAATAGAACTACAACTACATGGGTACTCGTGCACCCAGATTATTGACTACGAGGAACTTCCCTTTCGATTCCCCCGATGCCATAAACATAGCCATCTAGTGCAGGATTGTCCCCTGGGGTTTCAGAGAAGAAGAAAGAAATGGGGAGAACCTAGAGATGAAGGTTCGTCAATTGTAGAGGAGTAAGAATTAAACCAAAACAAGGAAGTGGGGGAGCAGAGGGTTGCAGGTCTAGTATAGATGGAGGTTGAAGACATCTCATTTTTGGTGCATGGACAACAAGAAGTGGAGGAGGATGAGTGGCAGCAAGAGGCTTGGGAAGATATTCAAATGATCGACCTGCTCCCAGGTCTGCGGGTACTTCCACCACCACCCCCCCTTCTTCTTTATCCACAACATTTCACTCTTTACTTGATATTTTTCCTGGGTTTGTTCCCTCGAGGAAATTATCTTCTTATATGCCTCTAGCTTTTAGTCTATATTGTGGTTTGGATAGTATCATTACACCTATTGATCAAGGTGGATATTGGTGGCTGCCCAACTATCCCACCTAAACCTCCAGTCATTTCCATTTTTTTCCTTATTTATTTTAACATTTACTATTTTTAGCATTTTTTGGGTCCTGAACTTCTGAAGCAGTTTTGACCCCCTAAATAGTGTTTTTTTTTAGGTTCGTAGCAGGACCATGAGTGTAGGTGGGAGTCTTTGACAAAACTTGTAGTGCTCATATAGGCCTTTCCAATAAGGTATCATAAGTGTGAAACATAGATAATATGACCAAGGTATGACCCTCGGAAGTTGGTTGCCCAACTAAACCCAACGGGGCCTACAAACTCTTGGTGTTACATCTCCTAGGGTTAGGGTTTTCGTTATTTAGGGTTTTCTCATGTTTTCCAATAATAAATAGCCTCTTGAGCCTAATTGTAACATAGCTCAGAGGCATGTATCCACCACATCTCTTCTCAGAGATAAGCTACCATCACCCGAGCTAGTCTTATTTCCATTTTGTTTGCAAGCATATTTCAGTATTTGAGATTAATGAAATGAAGTGTTATTTCTCCTTTTCTTTTTTGAAAACCTGCAAAATATGAAGAAAAGGATTAGTCCCATCCTTGACCCAAAAAATTGTTGCAACATAAAATGTTACATACCTTATATATGAAAATACTATCACATATAAAATATCATAAACACTCTACACTTTATTAATATGAAAACTGTTAAGGTGGAGCAACACTTTACAATTGATCATTTTATGGAAGGGATTCACTCTTTTTCACTTGCATCTTCAAGGGGGCAACCTCCTAATGAGCTAAACTCTAATAAAAAATACTCTTCCACACATTTCATAAGGATTTCTCCATCCTTATTTATAATTATCAAGAGAACTCTAATCATAACAAACTCCTAACCACCTAATGGACCTTCTTTAATGAAACCTCATTACAATTATTCAATACTAAACTCCATAATGGACCTCTAGTAAGTGTTATTTTAATATATAGAAAACATATTCCATATTTTATTGAATGGCCTCCACTAAAATTACTCTACTATTTGCCCTTCAAATCCTCACTACACCCCTAGGGAGGATTCCAACAATAAGCCTCTCGATGAGGATGCCTTTCTAAAAACACTCACCGCCAAATAATAATGTTGCTTGGTCAAATGATTACGACAAATATTCAAATGGATGAGTAATTCACATGTATGACATGAAAAAACCATGTGTAATTCTAAAAGACATTGTGATATTTGGGATATGCCATGTGTCTTCATTAGCCAACCCTTGTCGAAGTCTTATAGCCATAAATAATATAAAATGGTTTTTTTAGATTTAATACTCTTAAGGAATGTGCTTTAGTCCACTTAGACTTGGCTTAAACAATAAATATTTCCTCCTCTAGTGTGCCCAAGGAAGGAGGGCCCCATGTCCACTTAACAACTTCCATCTCATTAAAATACTCACGCATGCATGTGCCTTTGAAGAGAGAGGAATGTGTGCTTGAAGAATGTGCCTCTGCAACCATTTTGACCAATTCAACCATGAAATACCACCATATAGAGTGCACCCTTTGTATTTGTGCAACCGTGTCTTCATCAAATCCATGAGATCTCCTTAAAATGTGTGCACATCAACCTCCTTTGACCAAGTCAAACCATCAGTAGTTACATAATGTGAGAAAGGTGTTAACAAGGTTATGAAGGAGTGAATATGTCATCATAAAGGAGCACACCACCTAGGTATGTGTGCATGAGCATGTGATATGGAAAGGGTGGATGGATGAGGTGGATGGTTAAAATATTAGGGCACATGAATAATTAGTCTCTCTAGTAAACTAAAGGCTCAAAAACTCCTCAAGTCTTGTGCCAAAGGATAATGATGAAGTGTGAATGTCTTAATGCATGTGAACAAGGTTAGGCTAAGAGAATGGTGAACTATGTTTTTAGTGTGTTGCTTCAATATATGCGCCAAAGGGTGGGTTCCTAGTCTCATGTATACCATGTATATTTTAAGTTATAACCCCTAGTGACAAAGTAGCAAGCGAAACTTAGGGAGAAGACCTCAACTAAAAATTATAACAAGAAAGTATTAATAGGCCAATACTTGGGTAATAAACCTAAGGTTTAAGACTTAATTTAAATATCATGAACTAGTTAGGTGTATTCACAATAGAAATAGTGGAAATATGAAAATCTAGGGGTAACTTAATAAAGCATAAAACTAAATATAAACAAAAGTACCATGCACCTTCTAAGAGATGGAGTAAAGTGATATATAAGTGTAAAAGTGACTTTTACCTAGGTAAAAGGTAATAATGTCATGTAAAGCACAATTTACCTAAGCAAAGTGATAAAGTGTGGTGAAAATATATTTGTGAAATAAGTTTCACCTAGGTAAAAGAAATATAAAAAACCAAATTTAATTCTTAAATCAATATAAATATAATAATATACATAAATTCAAAAAAATCCAAATTCATTAAAAACCTTCATTAAAATTATACATAACCATTGCTCACCTAAAGTTAAAAAAATAAATTAAAAATATCAATAAATCTACTTAATTATTTAATAAATCTATAAAAATACCTTGTTTATTTGTTAAACTCAACTCTAACATAACTTTAAAGATGTTAAAATTAACTTAAATAAACTAAAGTAATTAATTGATATCTAAATGTTGAACTTGCAATACAAAAATAGTATGCGTACAATCTACACATTGAATTTCATTTCATTTAAAAACATATAAACACAACAAAAAATGGAATAAAGTATATGAAAATTATCTCTGGACATACTCTTTGATAGCTTGTTTACCTTAAACGGGAAGGATGAATTTTTTGTACATGGTTCTATGGGTTTTCATTTGGCTAGCATACTTTACTACCTTATTTTTCTTTCACTTTTATTGTTACTTCAACAATTTGTCTTGTTACTGTTGCATCATGCTATGTGTTGTGATATTTGTCTTTATTGTTTTTTGGTTTTATTGTTTTTGTTTGCCATGTGGCCCATGTTTTTATGGTTGATAGTTGTCCATGTTTTGATTGTTGATAATTGCCTTATGATATGTGTTGTGATATTTGTCTTATTTTGTGGTTCCATTATTTTTGTTGACCATATGGCTCATGTTTTTATTGTTCTTTATATGATATTATTGTTATATTTCAATGGCTGGAAAATAGGTGTTTTTTCTTAGGTCTTTATGAGGAGTATGAATTGTGGTATTAATGCTTCAACTCTCTTCGATATTGATGATGTAATTCTTTTTTCTTTTTTATATTACTATAAATTGTTTCCAGCTTACAAATAAAAAATTGTTGTACTAATTGTTTGAAATTCATTCTATAATAGATTGCTCAATTTTAAAATTTCAAAGGATTCGTTGTTCTCTCTTTTTTGGTTTTTGTCTATATAATTGTTAAAATCATATAAAATCATATTTCAAAATGAATGCAGATAATTATTGTTGTTCAATAAAGTATCAACAATTATAATAAGGTCATTTAAAATAAATATATACGTTTTGTCTATATAATTGTTAAAATCATATAAAATCATATTTCAAAATGAATGCAAATAATTTTGTTGTTTAATAAAGTATCAACAATTATAATAGGGTCATTTAAAATAAATATATATGTTTATTGTAGAAATGAAATTAATTGAAATTAAATATATATGATTCAAATTGTGTGTATGTGATAAAATTCAAACTTGTTATTCATATATATTGAGAGCTATTGACATGGTATATATTTTCAGCGTTTTAAAGTTTCATCACTACCTCTTCTATTAGAGAAATTTTGAGATCTAAAATGGG
Source organism: Pinus taeda (assembly GCA_000404065.3). Classification (NCBI taxonomy): domain Eukaryota; kingdom Viridiplantae; phylum Streptophyta; class Pinopsida; order Pinales; family Pinaceae; genus Pinus; species Pinus taeda. The sequence goes on along the minus strand of APFE030166667.1, from coordinate 11,362 downwards.
TCCCCTAAGAATATTATTAAATAATAGTGGAAATAATAAAATAAGATTAGATTACATCAACAAATTTTAGAGGTAAAAAAGGAAAAATTAATTTTTCAACTTATCTCCCTAGAGTTTACTCAAATTTCAAATGGGAGCACTTGTTGAATGAATAATTTAATTCCTCATCCAAGGAGTACCCATCTTGTCTACTTTCAAAGGACCCTTTTTTTCAAAAAAGAAGAAATACATGAAAAAACATTATTGCAATCATGTTTTTATATGTATTTCTCATTTTCCGTGTAGTATGGTCCATTGAAATTATACAACATGGGTACTCCTTGGATGAGGAATTAAATTTCACATCCAACAAGTGCTCCTATTCGAAATTTGAGAGAATTTGTAGGGAGATAAGTTGAAAATACGAGTTGAAAAAAATGTTGTTGTTGTTGTTGTTGTTTTTTTCTTTAATATTTTTACTTTTTAACACCAAAAATGGTGAATCATCCCCCATGGTTGACATAATCATCTTTAATCCTATTGGTTCTTATAAAGTTTATTCTGGTTGTACGTTTTTGCTTTGAGGCTCATTTTAGACCTCAAAATTTCTCTAATGTCATTGGAGAGAGCTTTGTAAAGTTTCACACTTTCGAAGCAAAAATATTAGGAAAGTATGAAAGTGGTTTTATAGAAGGATGGGAATCTATATGGACAAAGAGGAACCACTTGGAAATGTTACATAGAAGGTAGTTAATCATGTGTCGTTGAAATATCAGAAGTTTTAATTATTGGAACTCAGACCACACTTTCCCACCACTTTCTTCGTTCATTTGTCGTATGCATTGTCATTATGCAATATATACATGCAGCACCGTAGTGTAATATCAAAGCTATACTTGATCTCAGCTTTTGTCTACGAGAAAATCGGTAAAGTTGAAGTTGTTTCTGTTCCATTTGATATTTGGCACTCAAAAAAATGGCTATGTTTTTTGCTAAATCAGAAGTCTCCATTTTGGCTTGTGGTTTGTCAAGTAACAACGGTTTGATCAGAAGGATAACCAGTCCTCATCCTAATGTCTGGGGCTATGAGTTTGTGAATTCTCTTAAATCACCTTATGTTGTGAGTAATAATGTTTTCTTTTCATTGCCAACTATCTTATTTCTATCTTATGTTCAAGTATTTTCATTTCATTACATACTCCCTTGCGTTCATCTTCATGATCATTTATTAACTTTGCTTCATGCTTATTGGATATCAGAATCTGCAAGTTCATGATCTAATTTTTATTTAATGAAGTTCTAGAGAATTTTTTAATGTCCAATGCAGATTTCTATAAACTCAAAAGGTATATTTTGTTCCATGTTCTATTATATATATATATATATATATTATATATATATATATAATAGAAAGCATACAATAAACTTACATATTCAGAATTTGCAATCTTACTTGAGCTATTATGATGTAATGAGACTTCTAAAAAATATTTGTCTATTACAAATTTAATTAATATTAATAACTATATTTTTTTCATACTTATTGTATATTTATTTCTGCAATCAACATAAACTCAAATGTGATTTGTTCATACTTATTGTATGACGGTTTCTGCAATCAACATAAACTTAAATGTAAATGTATTTAAACTCAAGTGTGAATTTTTCATACTTATTATATGTTGTTTCTGCAATCAACATAAACTTAAATGTAAATGTAAATGTATTTATAATCTAATAAAAGTTTTAAAAAATCTGTTTATATTTATTTCTGCAATCAACATAAACTCATGTGCCAAAGGGTGGGTGCCTAGTCTCATGTATACCACATATACCTTAAGTTATAACCCCTAGTGACAAAGTAGCAAGTGAAACTTAGGGAGAAGGCCTCAACTAAAAATTATAACAAGAAAGTACTAATAGGCCAATACTTGGGTAATAAACCTAAGGTTTAAGACTTAATTAAAATATCATGAACTAGCTAGGTGTATTCACAATAGAAATAGGCAAAGTGTAAAGTGTGGTGAAAATATATTTGTGAAATAAGTTTCACCTAGGTAAAACAAGTATAAAAAACCAAATTTAATTCTTAAATCAATATAAAATATAATAATATACATACAAATTTCAAATCAATCCAAATTACAATTATAAAAAAACCTTTACTAAATTACACTTTATTAAAATTATACCCTACCATTGCCCTACCTAAAATGTTAAAAAATTATTCAAAATATCAATAAATCTACTTTAATTTATAATTTATATATCATATAAAAAATATTCTTATTTATTTGTTAATCTCAACTCTAACATAACTTTAAAGATGTTAAAATTAACTTAAATAAACTAAAGTAATTAATTGAGATCTGAATGTTGAACTTGCAATACAAAAATAGTATGTGTACACTCTACACATCGAATTTCATTTCATTTAAAAACATATAATGACAACCAAAAATGGAATAAAGTATATGAAAATTTCCATGGACATACTCTTTGATAGCTAGACTACCTTAAACGGGAAGGATGAATTTTTTGTACATGGTTATATGGGTTTCCATTTGGCTAGCATACTTTACTACCTTATTTTTCTTTTGCTTTTATTGTTACTTCAACGATCTGTCTTGTTATTGTTGCCTCATGCTATGTGTTGTGATATTTGTATTTATTGTTTTATGGTTTTATTGTTTTTGTTTTCCATGTGGCCCATGTTTTTATGGTTGATAGTTGCCCATGTTTTTATTGTTGATAATTGCCTCATGATATGTGTTGTGATATTTGTCTTGTTTTGTGGTTCCATTATGATATGTGTTGTGATATTTGTCTCTATTGTTTTGTGGTTTTATTGTTTTTGTTTGCCATGTGGCCCATGTTTTTATGGTTGATAGTTGCCCATGTTTTTATTGTTGATAATTGCCTCATGATATGTGTTGTGATATTTGTCTTGTTTTGTGGTTCCATTATGATATGTGTTGTGATATTTCTCTTTATTGTTTTGTGGTTTTATTGATTTTGTTTGCCATGTGGCCCATGTTTTTATGGTTGATAATTGCCTCATGATATGTGTTGTGATATTTGTCTTGTTTTGTGGTTCCATTATTTTTGTTGACCATGTGGTTCATGTTTTTATTGTTCTTTATATGATATTATTGTTATATTTCAATGGCTGGAAAATATATGTTTTTTCTTAGGTCTTTATGAGGAGTATGAATTGCGGTACTAATGCTTCAACTCTCTTGGATATTGATGATGTAATTCTTTTTTTCTTTATTAATATAAATTGTTTCCAGCTTACAAATAAAAAATTGTTGTACTAATTGTTTGAAATTCATTCTATAATAGATTGCTCAATTTTAAAATTTCAAAGGATTCGTTGTTCTCTCTTTTTTGTTTTTTGTCTATATAATTGTTAAAATCATATAAAATCATATTTCAAAATGAATGCAAATAATTATTGTTGTTCAATAAAGTATCAACAATTATAATAGGGTCATTTAAAATAAATATATATGTTTTGTCTATATAATTGTTAAAATCATATTTCAAAATGAATGGAAATAATTATTGTTGTTTAATAAAGTATCAACAATTATAATAAGGTCATTTAAAATAAATATATATGTTTATTGTAGTAATGAAATTAATTGAAATGAAATATATATAATTCAAATTGTGTGTATGTGTTAAAATTCAAATTTGTTATTCAGCGTTCTAAAGTTTCATCACTACCTCCTCTATTAGAGAAATTTTCAGATCTAAAATGGGTCTCCTAAGAATACTATTAAATAATAGTGGAAATAATAAAATAAGATTAGATTACATCAACAAATTTTAGAGGGAAAAAAGAAAAAACTAATTTTTCAACTTATCTCCCTACAATTTACTCAAATTTCGAGTGGGAGCACTTGTTGCATGCATAATTTAATTCCTCGTCCAAGGAGTTCCCATCTTGCATACTTTCAAAGGACCCTATTTTTCAAAAATTAAGAAATACATGAAAAAACGTGATTGCAATCACGTCTTTATATGTATTTGTCATTTTTCGTGTAGTATGGTCCATTGAAATTATACAACATGGGTACTCGTTGGATGAGGAAGTAAATTTCACCTCCAACGAGTGCTCCTATTCGAAATTTGAGAACAAATGTAGGGAGATAAGTTGAAAATATGAGTTGAAAAAAATGTTTTTTTAGTTTTTATTTTTAAATATTTTTACTTTTTAACTCCAAAAATGGTGAATCATCCCCCATGGTTGACAACATCATATTTAATCCTATTGGTTCTTATAAGGTTTATTTTGGGTGTACGTTTTTGCTTTGAGGTTCATTTTAGACCTCAAAATTTCTCTAATGTCATTGGAGAGAGCTTTGTAAAGTTTCACACTTTCGAAGCAAAAATATATATTTTTTTTTGTGTAATACTAATTATATTAACAAAGAAAAAATATAATACACCGAGGCTCCGCCTCAAACTCTGTTTCTGGTGTTCATCGAAACAATTGAAACTGCCCCAGATTGGGGAGACCAGCTTGAGTTTACAAAAATAGTTACCATATTACTCTGTACTGACATAACAGACACCAAAATTCAACTTTGTGACCCGGCAAGAAGGTGCTACTCAGCTATACTGGACATGACAACAAACTAACATAACTACTGTACTGCTAATCATATGCAAAAATATCAAGCGATTGGACCAACC
>APFE030166665.1:127056-145382 GCA_000404065.3 Pinus taeda | reverse complement strand
GTGGTCAGAGACAATCAAACAGAGGTCGAGGTAGTAACCATATCAATGGCTGAAAGATAATGCAACCATGGATCATTTACAAAGTTTGAAGGAATTGTGTCCTTAAGTGAATATACTCTATAAACTATCTATACTAACCCTAGGATATAAAAGACCAATTTCTTTATCTAAACAATTCTCCAAGCCTAAAATTTATTTTTAAATAAAGTAATTCTTATTTATAATTTAAATGTTCTATTAAATCACATAACATATCACATCTTCTTTCTTCTATGATACCCTTTCCTATGAAATTGCCTTTCACATTCTTCTATATTGTTTACCTTTTATTGGGTGCAATGTTGATTAGTTATAAATGGTCATGACTCATTTTGTTTCAATCACCAGATTTTCATTGGCATGGATGTAGTTGCTTCTGATTTTTACAATGAGAAGGATTAGAAGTATGATATTAACTTCAAGGGGGAGGTGGTTCTCTATCTTGCATTAATACCAAGGTATGACTTCTCCTCCCAAAATTTCTCTAGCTCCATCTTGTAGAAGGGTGTCTCCATTAGTTGAATTTTGGGATCCTCATTGTTTTTTCCCCACTACTTGATGAAGATAAAGGGGCAATACCATTCACCAACTATAACAATAGGAGATATTTTCTCTGAGAAAGACGAATTTGAAGGCGGTAATCGTGCCCTCAAATAAGTATTATGGCTTCAAACATATGAAAGTTTGTCATGTTTACCATGTAAATATTTGGGCCTAACTAACCAACCATCCCTACGTAGAAACATTAGAGGAAAACCATAAGAAGTGATGCACTTTGAAGTGAACCCACATCTCTTTCGAATTACTTCGATCTATTGGTATGGACCATTGGTTTCTAGAGATCTAGGATGCAAGTCTTTGATGCATATACAGATGAAAAACTTAATCATGTGTTCTTCTATGGAGTAGGTTTCCACCAATCTATACACGGGTCGAAATTCTTAGCAGGCGACCTTGTCATGCTTTTTCAGTTAGTACCCAATGATATAAAAAAATTATAGACATTAGAGGTCAATTGTTGATTGAGAAACACTTCATATAATTTTGATATAATGCTAAATAATTTTCTTATGATTAGGATGTATTTGAACCAAAATCAAACCATCCTTTGAGTTACAAATGGAGTTACAAACACTAAAAGGAAGTCCCACTCTATTCTTTGAGAAACACAACTCGCTTATTTTAAAGATTGGAAAGATTGTTACAATCATAAGGTTATCCAAATATTATTCCCTTTAAAAAAGATTTTTTCTCTCAAAATATTTCTTCCCCATGGAGGGAAATAACCTAATTGAACTACAAAAAAATGATTTTATAGCTCACATTCAATAGGGTTTATCAATCTCTAATTTATCATATGAAACCACTCTTGTTCTGACAAGAGATGTAAAGGTTGATTGATCACTGGGAGGAATTTGATTGTGAGTTGGAGTTCCATAATCAGGCATAATGGTAGAGCCTAGTCCAACATTAGATTATATAAGTCCGATGACAAATGATGTGGCATGATATTTATTTTGTATGGCATCTTTCTATAGGCCTATTGAATTTCCTAGGATGGAAGAGTGGCTTCCATGGCATGGTTGGGGTTCAATTTTTCCATTTCATCTATTGGCTTCACTACTTGAAACAACAACCTAGCTACTAGCATGCTCCTAATTTTTTTATGTGATAACAAAAACTTTATGGAGGTAGATGAGTTTTGTTAAACTCTTCTAAACTTTCGATGTCTCCAATCCTGAAGTAAGAGATGGAGAAGTTGGTGCATTTCCATTTTATGCTTTTTTATAAGAAAAGTTGATAGTAAAAAAGGCCATGGCATGTATACTTTAGTTAAAGTTTTAGCTCGTGATCAGAAGTTTTGTCAGTTTCTTTGAATATTATGAACATTAAACAAATATTCAATATATTTCATTAGCAAAATTGAAAATTCCTCAAAGATGATAAAATTACCAATTTGTTTCATATCGACATATAACAAGTTTTTAAACTTATGGACCTATTTCCTTAACCAAAGGCTACACTGAACATGTTTCCTTCCCAAAAAATAGGGCAGTACCAATATCATATTTTTTTGCATTCCAATGAGAACAACATAGCCAAACTATGAAACAATGATACACAATTAGGCTAGTGAAAAGTAAGGGAACCTTTTTTTCTTGTAGTGTCATGAAGTCTAGGCAGTCCTCTAGTTATGATCCATAATTAGGCCACTCAAAAGTGAAGGAACCTTTTTTTCTTAGAGGGTTATAAGTCTAGGCACTCCTACACAATATTCAATCTGAGCACACTGTGGACAAGAATAAGTAGGAATCCCTAGAGGGTAAGCCCTCAATTCACGATGGAGAATAAAACCTGCAAAACACTCAAATTCCAACTATAGGATGACATGGTGTAGATTGAAATAATGTTGGCCCATATGCATTCTGGTTTCAATTTACTAATTTTTTGTATTTTCCCTTTTGTTTTGTATTTTACTTATACAATAGAGAAACATAGCTCTTAATCTTTTATATGCTTTCACAATGTTTCAAATTGTTGAATTGATTTTTATTATTAACCTCATCCATGATTTTTTATCAAAATGTTGTAGGTGACACTTTCACTGTCATCATGGAAGAGTAAGGAATTGATGCTACTCTTTTCTACACTACTACCTTACGACGTTTCTTTTGCAACATATTAGTGCAATTGCTTACTTTATAGCTTAACTATTATATGATATTATATTATGTTCACTATTTTATTTTTTAATTATATGTTTTATTAATTAAATTTTATGAATGTTATTATAAAGTATTAATTATATTTTATCAAATTTAATAGCAATAAAATGAATTATTATATTTAAATTGATTTTAATGTGATATTTATCATTGTGTTTTTATAAAATGATTTTATTATTACTATAAAAACAAAATTATAATATAATAAAAATCTATATTATTTTTTTAATAAATTTTTAATTAATTAACATTATATTTATTATTATTAATAGAGTTTTGATTCAAATGCTTTACATTTATCTATAACACTATAACATCTTTTCATTCTAGATTGTACGTTTTGATGAAATAATAAATTTATTTTATAAATATATTAATTTATTTTTTTAATGATATTAATATTAAATTTCACATGTATATTTACATGTGAGAAAGAAGCAGGGTGTATGGAGAATACATATTAAAGAGCAAAACAACTATGTTTGCTGGAAAAACAAATGCGTAAAAGTTATGATAATAATAATTATAATTTAATATAGTATGATAAATTAATTCAGTTATATTTAAAAGGGAATATAATATTATAAAATATTTTTTATAAAAAAGTAAGAAATAATAATTAATACATTAATATATAAATAAAACATAAGAAATGTTGTCCACCATAAAATTTTTATTCAATTTGACGTGTATTGGTTCATTTACTGTAATACTTGAACTTGATGTATATTTTTATGATATTAATATCAATTCATCAAAAAAAATTGACATGTGTAATATAATCAATGTATTATTTTTAGAGTATAAGTTTTATTCTTAGTGTAAGTTTTTCTCATTCAACATTATTACTTTATTTTATTCAATGTAATTCTTGAAGTATATTTGTGAATAATACTCTATGTTCTCAAATTGAGGATGTCCATTTTGTAAGTTTACAATGATCAAATTCATCATCTACATAATTTTAATCATTTACAAAACATGTGATTACACTAAAAATTGAAGAAGATATATTGACATTGATCATTCTCAACAATATTCTCTATCATTTCAACAAACTGTGAAAGTGAGTAAATTTCATTTGATTAAATTAACCTTACACATATACATATGCATAATGTTAATCATTTACAAATATTATGTGACTACCCATGATTGCAACTAGCCTAGTTCTATCTTAACCCTAGATCTATGAAGCATTAAGAGAGATCAAATCTCTTGAGGTGCAAAGGGTTCCTCAAGTTTTGCACTGTAAAACAAGTTTACACCTCAAAGGATTTGATCACTCTCAACATTTAATAGATATGGGGTTAAGATGGGTCTAGTTTGGACATAAGTTTAAGTTTACAAACTTATGTTGCTAATTCTTTTTCATGATTAAAGTGACTATTTGTAATAATATTTCTCTTTGATTAAAATCTCTCCATATTATCATTTTATGGTATTTTTCTTTTGTTGAAATTGTTGTCACATGTTAAGAGAATGTTCAACAAGGAACTAGTCATTCAAAATTAAAGGATTGAATATTATTGTTCGATTTACTTGTATCTCCATACAAGTGAACATTTTAAGCAACTACTCACACAAATGGATCAAAGATCATTACACTAGTGTATTACACGGTTGAAATATTTAAAGAGGGAAATGATCCACAACCCAAACAAATTTGACCACTTCAGGGAGTATATTAATGCAAAAGTATGAGCGAACATTAATATAAGTTTATTGAAATTAACCATAAAAAATGACCCTCCATACTTTTTGAATGGGGATCATTTCCTAATCGTGATCCAGGTCGATACTAGTGGCCACCTACCTATTCTCCTTAGACCTCTAGTCGGTTTCATCAGTTCCCTTGATTATAGCACAATTTTCTACTTTCAGCAATTTTTCAGGTCCTGAACTTGCAGAGCTATTTTGACCCCTTAAACGACGTTTTTTTGAGGTCCAAAGTAGACACGTAGGCTATGACTATGGGTCTGTTATAGGCACAGACCTACCTCGGATCCTATAGTACTTGGATAGATTTTTCTAACGAGGTATTGTACGCCCCAAACAAAGATCATATGACCAAGTTACGACCTCAGGAAGTTGCCTGCCCAACTAACCCCAACGTGGTCCACAAACTCCTGTCGTTCCATCTCATAGGGTTAGGATTTTGGTTTTTAGGGTTTCCCCTCATTGTTCAATAATAAAAATGCCCTTAGGCCTCATTGTAATACATTTTAAAGGCATGTAGCCGCCACATTTCTTCTCAGAGATCAACTACCATCGCCCGAGCTAGTTTATTTCCATTCTACTTGTAAGCATCTTTTAGTTCTTTGATATTAAATGAAATGAAGAATTATTTCTGCATCATATATGTGTTTATAATTATATATGTATCTTGTTGTGTTCCTGCATAAGTCCAGATCAAATCACGTGTCAGCTATGTTAATCTATAAAGTTAAGAGTTATGCTAATCATAAAGCTATGATAATTTTGTGCGAAAAGGCATATGTGATTGAAGTTGGTTTTAAAAACTCTAATTTGTATCAATCAAATAACTACCTTACTATGAAGAATCTACATTGTCCAGCATTTAACATCACTTTGTCTTGTAAAGCAACATATTTATGAAATGAACCAAGATAATTATTAAACTTTACCATAGAATCAATAAAAATGTGATCAAAAAATCTATGATATATATTTTATACCAAAACTATGAAATTTCTGTAAATGAAGCTAAATATTAATGTACTAAATAATAATAATATTTTTTATAACACATATACATATTTCTATTTTGAAAATGTGTACTATATCAATGAAATTTTGATAATCTAAGGAATTAATTAGTTCTTTGATATTAATGAAATGGAGATTTATTTCTGCATCGTCTCTGTACTTATGTTTATATATGTATTTGGTTGTGTTCCTGCATAAGTCCAAATCAAATTAGGTGTCAACTATGTTAATATATAAAGTTACGAGTCATGCTAATCATAAATCTATGCTAATTTTGTACGAAAAAGCATATGTGATTGAAGTTGGTTTTAATAGTAGTTGCATGAGAACTACTCTTGGAATTTCCAAAACTCATTCCCATCATTTCAATATTTTTTAGAGTTTGGGTATAGGTACAAAATGTCACCTATTAATTAAAAATAATTCTAGGAACTTGGGAGCTTTTATGGGGCTTCAATGCCTAAGGAAACGGGAGCTTGGGAGTGAGTTTCCATAATGGGAATATTTCAATAAGCTCCTTGTCTTATAGAAGATCACAAGCTTATGGACCTGAAATTTTAGCACACATGGCGTTTTTCTCACCTTTTTGGTGTCAATCTCATGCTTTCCCCCACTCTCCCCCTACTCAACTACTGAAAAAAATAAAACAGCTTTAAAAACCCTAATTTATATTAATAAAATCGCTACCATGATATGAAGAATACATTGTTTAGCATTTAACATCAATTTGTCTTATAAACCATCATATTTAGGAAATGAAGATAATTATTAAAACTTTACCATAGAATCAATAAAAATGTGATCAACAAATTTATGATATATATTTTATACCAAAACTATGACATTCTTGTAAATAAGCTAAATAATATTGTACTAAATAATGATAATAATTGTTTATAACGCATATACATATTTTTATTTTGAAAATATATACTATATCAATGAAATTGTAATAATGCCCAAACTATAAAATGCAAAAAGCATTACAATATTATGAAATGAAAAGAAGCATCACAATGATTAAAATGCAAATCATTAATTAAATATAATGAAGTATTTACACTTATTTTAATTACAACATATATACATATTTTTATTTTGAAAATATTTACTATAATAGTCAAAATATTTACTAAAAGTCTCTAATAGAGATAAATGAAATTGTGATATTCTAAACAATAAATTGAGTAGATTCAACTTGATGCCAAAACTATGAAATGAAAAAAAACATCCCAATATTTAAAGTGCTTTAATCATTAATTAAATATAATGAAGTATCTACGCTTATTTTATTACTAAGAAAATGTTAAATACACTATATAATTTAAAATCAAAATATTATTAAATTGTGTACTACATATTTAATATTTTTAAAAAGTTAGTTACATCATTATTTAATATAAATTTATATAATATATGTTGTAATTACATATAATATACATTTAATTAAAAATATAATCATTTTAATTATAAAAATTATTAATAAATATATATTCATTCAAATAATTAACCTTTTTTTTTATATATTTAAATATTTTATTTTAATACATAAATTAACTAATAATAACTAATTTATCTTAAAGAAGGCGAAGAAGGAACAGCCTCCGAAAACTTACATTAACCTTAAAATTACGTTAAACACACTGATTTTAAACCCTTCAATAACAAACCAATCACTTATCCACTTAACCATTAAAAATAAAAGGCAATTTTAATAATAAAAGTAAACTATAAATAAATGATTATATATGAAAATATATTATTAACATATTAATATATGAATTATTTTTAATGTAAATATTTTTATGTTTTTAGTATGCAATATATTATATTATAATTTTAATATTTTTGATTATTTCAAATCTTTTAACTTATATTTATATTATTGAATTGAGGTTTCTGTAATCTATATCAAATTTTCGAGACAGATTTTCAGCGATAATCACATTAAAATTCATTTGTCCATGCGTGTTTCGAATCAACAAGTATGGTTCATTTTCAGTACAAGATGAAGAACCAAATCCAGACATAGCTTAAATAGAGAAATCATTCAAACAATTAGAAAAAACAACTATAATTAACCAAAAAACAATTATAATTGACCACATGAACAAGATATCATCCAACATTCTAAAAAATATGTAAAATAAGATTTAACATCCAAATCATTAATTATGAATTCCCAAATATCTCATATAAAATTCAACAATTGATAAACATATAATAGTTTAAACATATATATTAAATAATTGAAAAACGTGTGATAAAGTTTTAAAAATATTAAATATTTGATAAACTAATCAGTGCACGTTGAGTGCAATTAAAAGAATGTTGGTGTAAGCTATTTTATTTTGAATATGTTAATGCACATTTTTCATGGACAAGTGTCCACGCTGGGTGCAATTAAAAGAACGCTGGTGTAAGCTATCTTATTTTGAATATGTTAATGCATATTTTTGCATGGACAAGTGTTTATGATTGTAGATAATATATGTTACCAAATGACTGCGTGATGACAGAAACCTCATAACAATTAAGCACAAAGAGATTCCATGATAGGGTATTAACCTTGATTTCACTGGGAGGGGTGGAGGTGTTACCCACGTGTATCCTCCGAACCCTGGGGTCATGGAAGTACTATGCGAGTCACGCTCCCCTAGACATGTGATGATGACTGCCAGATGCCTACTAAGGATCAGGTCAATATAACCGACGCTGTCATCCTTAGATTTTATAAATGGTTAGGCCAGTATAACTGACACCATGACATAATTGACGCCACGACATACTCCAGTAGAGGATGGATAAGATGGGAGCGGAAGAGAAGTATTCAAAACACCAAATTTGTAGTGCCCTTACATTAAGTAAGAACTTAACCTCAATACACAATCCTAAGAAAAAAGTACTAATCGCTATCATAAATATTCATATAAGATAAAACTCTAACTTTGGGATGAAGTTTTCTAAAAGGGGGTGTATGTGATGGCAAGGGTGCTGGCTCTAATGATAGTCTCTCCAATTTGGCTGCAATCTCTTCAATATCCGTCTCTCTCTCCCTTGGATTTCCTTCAAGCGTATCAGTCATTAAACTGATAGCTTCATTCCTTTTTGTGAAGAGTTACAGTCTTCCAACGAATCACCATGGAATTCAAACCATCCAACAGTTGAATCGCTATGTGATGTGGGCAGCAAAGCATTCAACGAATTAATTGAGGAGCACACAACATTCAAACTAGATTGAATTTCAATTGTTGTATGTACGCACAATTGCTGATGTGAATTATTAAAAACTGCTCTACAACGGATACCTTACTACGCACATGGGTTATATTTATCAGCAGCACACACAATTATGTAATTAATCACCAATATGAAATCCACGCACATCACAAAATTATAAAAAAGACTCGTGCATATAACTCTGCCTCAACCAGCCGTTGGAGAATCGCTCCAAGGCAATAACTGTAAAATGCGTTGTTCACGCAAATAATAACACACAACTACCTGTATTCAGTCAAAAACTATAAAGGAGCTCCACGCATATACTCTGCCTCGAGCCAGAACTAAAGAATACGCAATTATCTTAGGAAGCACAGCAATTTGTATTCAATAAAAACTATAAAGAAGCTTCACGTGTATACTCTGCCTTGAGCCAGAACCATAGAATACACACACACAATTAATAACACAGTTTTTATCCCCTGTGCACGATAGTACCCAGCCTTAATAATATCTTTGTAATCATTTTCAATGCACAGGTCAGTAATATTTCAATAGTCCTTATTCAATCGTGGGAATGATGGATTTAACAACCGAATCCAATGATTTCACATTACCAGTTACCACATAACCTCTGTTTCATTTCAATGAGAGAGAGTTCATAACAAAAGCACTGGCCTCACCTCCTCTAACTGCCTGGCGGCCAATTCCCCTTCCTTTATTCATATGAATAGCTTGACTTATTACAAAATAGAACTTACATAGCAAATTAAAGTTTTTTTTTTTGTTTTTTAACAACTAGTCTAGCATGCTTTATGCTAAGTCTATCTAGAAAAAGATGGCATGCTTTTATTCCTTATCTAGTTCCTAATTTTTAACTAAAGAAAACATAGAAACAGCAGGAAAAGGATCCCACTCCTTGCCTGTGGATTTTTTATTTTATTTTTGGAATAAATCAGAAGATTTTTCCCCTCTGAGTCACATGCTCTTGCATCAGACTCCTGAGGACAAAATTCTTCATGGGCTCCTATCCATGAGCTCGTCTACAGATTTGCCCAGTTTCTGTAGAACATCTTTTGTAACCCAAGTAGCTTTAGTGATTGGTTGTCCTTTCCATTTTACCAGATACTGGAAGTATTCCCGTCTCGTTGTCTTCTTGTGCACCGTCTTGTCCAGAATTCTTTCTGGCTGTAAATTCCTTGCTGTGGGTAGCTGTTTTACCCAGTTAATCTCTGTGGTCTCTTGATCCTGTGATGTCTCATCTGTAGCTTCATTCTCATACTTATACAAGTCTGCAACATTAAAAATTGTTGATATTCCCACACCAGGTGGTAATTCAATCTCATAAGCATTTGCAGAGAATTTCCTCAGTATCTTGCATGGTCCAATTTTCTTAGATTTCAACTTATTATATTATCCTTTTGGAAATATCTCCTTCCTGAGATGTGCTAAAACCAAGTCTCCAACTTCAAAGTTCACTTCTCTTCTCTTCATGTCTGCTCTGGTTTTGTACTTGATGTTGCTATCTTGCAGCTGTTCTTTCACCTGTTCATGTATCGACTACATTCTGGAAGCAAAGTCTTCACCTTTTGCACTCCTCATTTCTTCTTTTCCCAAATTTCTTAATTCAAATATTCCTCTAGGATGCATTCCATAAACAATATGGAATGGGCTCTGTCCTGTGCTCCTGTTTGGTGAATCATTATATGCATACTCAACTTGTGGCAACACTTGGTCCCATTGCTTTGGATGCTCTGCAGTAAGGCTCCTCAAAAGATTGCCTAAAATTTTGTTCACAACTTCAGTATATCCATCGGTTTGAGGATGATAGGCTGAGCTGAAATTTAATTTAGTTCCCAGCTTCTTCATTAATGTTCTCCAGAAATGTCCCACGAACTTTGAATCCATGTCTGAAACAATGCTTTTGGGCAATCCATGCAATCGTACAATTTCTTTAAAAAACAAGTTAGCAATATGAGAAGCATCACTAGTTTTATAACACGGAATAAAGTGTGCCATTTTTGAAAATCTATCCACTACAACAAAGATTGAATCATATCCTCTTTGAGTCTTTGGCAATCCCAGCACAAAACCCATACTTACCATATCCCAAGGCCTATCTGGAATTGGCAATGGAATATATAATCCTGTGTTCTGGTTTCTTCCTTTTGCATACTAGCAAACCTTACAATTTCTTACATACTTCTCTACTTCAGATTTCATTTTTGGCCAGAAATAAAACCTATTGAGTTGCTCAAAAGTCTTATCTGTACCAAAACGTCCTGCAAGTCCTCCACTATGCTTTTCTTTGATTAAATTTTCCCTCATCGAACAAGTTGGTATGCACAACTGATTTTTCTTAAATAACAGTCCATCCTGTAGAAAATAATCCAACCACTTGCTATCTGCCAAAGTCGGATTTCTACAAGCCTCAAATGCCTCTTTAAAATCTGAATCATTTTCATATAATTCCTTAAGAAAATCAAAACCCAACACTTGGATTTGACTTTCCTGCAACAATACATTCCTTCTACTTAAGGCATCTGCAACTTTGTGTGATTGTCCAGTTATATGCTTCAACACAAAGTGAAAACTTTGAAGATATTCTACCCATTTAGCATGTCTCTGGCTGAGCTTTGGCTGCTGCATTATAAACTGCAATGCATGGTTATATGAATAGAGAATAAATTCTTTTGACATCAAATAATGCCTCCATTTCTTTAATGCCTGCACAACTGCGTAAAACTCCTTATCATAAGAAGAATATTTCCTTTTTGCATCATTTAGCTCTTCACTTAAATAAGCTATCGGTCTATCTTCTTGGCTTAAAACTCCTCCAATTTCTTTTGCACTCGCATCACAATTAACTTCAAAATTTTTGTTAAAATTAGGAAGAACCAAAACAGGCTTTTCAGTTATTTTCTTCTTTAACAGCTGAAAATTTCTCTCTGCTTCAACAGTCCATTTAAATGGTTGTTTATCCTTTTTTATGGTCTCAATAATAGGTGCATTAATCTTACTAAAATTCTTAATGAAATTTCTGTAAAAACTAGCAATACCATGAAAACTCCTTACCTCAAAAACACTTTTGGGTGAAGGCCACCCCACAATTGCTTTGATCTTTTTTGGATCCATCTTTAACCCTTCAGCTGAAATCACAAATCCCAAGTACACTAGCTCCTCTTTCATGAATAAACATTTCTTCAGGTTCAACAATAATTTTTCTTGCTTTAGCTTTTGCAAGACATAATTTAAATGCCTCAAGTGCTCCTCCTTGGACTTGCTATAGACTAATATATTGTCCAGATATACTATTACAAATTTACCAATGAATTCTTTAAGAAATTCATTCATAAGCCTCATGAATGTACTTGGTGCATTTGACAACCCAAAAGGCATCACTCTCCATTCATATAATCCTTCATTAGTCTTAAAAGCGGTTTTCCACTCATCCCCTTCTCTTATCCTTATCTGATGATACCTGCTTTTAAGATCTAGTTTGGAAAAATATTTTGTGCCAGACAAGCAATCCATTAAATCTTCTATTCTGGGTAGCGGAAATTTGTACCTGATTGTGATCTTATTAATGGCTCTTGAATCTGTACACATTCTCCAGCCTCCATCTTTCTTTGGGCTCAGCACTGTTGGCACCACACAAGGACTCAAGCTTTCTTTGATCAACCCCTTGTCAAGCAATTCTTTGCACCTGTTTCTTAACTTCTTCATTTTCTGCAGGAGTCATTCTATATGCTGCTTTGTTAGGCAGGCTTGCTCTAGGAATTAAATCTATATGATGACTAATTCTTCGAATGGGCGGTAATTCATTAGGAAAATCATCAACAATAATATCATAATATTTCTCCAACATTTCTTGAATTTCAATGGGTAAATTAGAAACTTTGGTGGAAGTCATGATTACCTTGGGCTTGCAAATTATAGAAAAATTTACCTCATTTTCTTCCATTTGCTTCAGATACTCCTTTCCTCCAAGTAACAGAGTTTTTGGATTAGTCTTCTGACCCGGTCCATCTTCTTCTTATAGAGGCAGCAACGTATGATTAATACCATTTTTTTCGATCTTGTAGGTGTTTCTCTTCCCATCATGCATGGCTCCTCTGACATATTGCCAAGGTCTTCCCAGCAATATGTGACACACGTCCATAGGCATCACAATGCTTCAACAATCCATTTAAATGGTTGTTTATCCTTTTTTATCGTCTCAATAATAGGTGCATTAATCTTACTAAAATTCTTAATTAATTTTCTGTAAAAACTAGCAAGACCATGAAAACTCCTTACCTCAAAAACACTTTTGGGTGAAGGCCACTCCACAATTGCTTTGATCTTTTCTGGATCCATCTTTAACCCTTCAGCTGAAATCACAAATCCCAAGTACACCACCTCCTCTTTCATGAATAAACATTTCTTCAGGTTCAACAATAATTTTTCTTGCTGTAGATTCTGCAGGACATAATTTAAATGCCTCAAGTGCTCCTCCTTGGACCTTCTATAGACTAATATATCGTCCATATATACTATTACAAATTTACCAGTGAATTCTTTAAGAACTTCATTTATAAGCCTCATGAATGTACTTGGTGCATTTGACAACCCAAAAGGCATCACTCTCCATTCATATAATCCTTCATTAGTCTTAAAAGCGGTTTTCCACTCATCCCCTTCTCTTATCTTTATCTGATGATACCCACTTTTAAGTTGTAGTTTGGAAAAATATTTTGCGCCAGACAAGCAATCCATTAAATCTTCTATTCTGAGTAGCGGAAATCTATACCTGATTGTGATCTTATTAATGGCTCTTGAATCTGTACACATTCTCCAGCCTCCATCTTTCTTTGGGCTCAGCACTGTTGGCACCACACAAGGACTCAAGCTTTCTTTGATCAACCCCTTGTCAAGCAATTCTTGCACCTGTTTCTTAACTTCTTCATTTTCTGCAGGAGTCATTCTATATGTTGCTTTGTTAGGCAGGCTTGCTCTAGGAATTAAATCTATATGATGAATAATTCTTCGAATGGGCGGTAATTCATTAGGCAAATCATCAACAATAATATCATAATATTTCTCCAACATTTCTTGAATTTCAATGGGTAAATCAGAAACTTTGGTGGAAGTCATGATTACCTTGGGCTTGCAAATTACAAAAACATTTACCTCATTTTCTTCCATTTGCTTCAGATACTCCTTTCCTCCAAGTAACAAAGGTTTTGGATTAGTCTTCTGACCTGGTCCATCTTCTTCTTGTAGAGGCAGCAACGTATGATTAATAGCATCTTTTTCAAACTTGTAGGTGTTTCTCTTCCCATCATGCATGGCTCCTCTGTCATATTGCCAAGGTCTTCCCAGCAATATGTGACACACGTCCATAGGCATCACAATGCTTCAACAGTCCATTTAAATGGTTGTTTATCCTTTTTTATGGTCTCAATAATAGGTGCACTAATCTTACTAAAATTCTTAATTCATTAGGCAAATCATCAACAATAATATCATAATATTTCTCCAACATTTCTTGAATTTCAATGGGTAAATCAGAAACTTTGGTGGAAGTCATGATTACCTTGGGCTTGCAAATTACAGAAAAATTTACCTCATTTTCTTCCATCTGCTTCAGATACTCCTTTCCTCCAAGTAACAGAGTTTTTGGATCAGTCTTCTGTCCCGGTCCATCTTCTTCTTGTAGAGGCAGCAACATATGATTAATACCATATTTTTCAAACTTGTAGGTGTTTCTCTTCCCATCATGCATGGCTCCTCTGTCATATTGCCAAGGTCTTCCCAGCAATATGTGACACACGTCCATAGGCATCACATCACAAACAATTTTATCTTTGTACTTGCCCACTTGAAATTCCACTTCACATTGTTCACTTACCAGCAGTTGATGTCCCTTTTGCAACCAAGACACTTTATAAGGCGTTGGGTGCCTCATTGTCTTCAGCTTCAATTTCTCCACTACTCTTGTCGAAACCAAATTATCAGTGCTACCACTATCAATGATCATCTGGCAACATTTCCCTTGGACTTTGCATACTGTCCTGAATAAAGTCTTCCTTTGTGGCGGTTCAACCATCTCCTTTGCTAGTTTAAGCAAACCTTTATTAAGTACCAGAGATTCTCCTCTTTCTGGTGTGTTTTCTCCTTCTGGTATTGTTGTCACTGGTGCCTCTCCCTCAACTGAAGCAACAACTGCATTTCTCTGCCTTATTTCTGCATTCTCTGAGCACTCAAAAGCTCTTTGTCCCAGCTTATTGCATCTGTAACATCTTATTTCTCTGCCTCTTCCTCTGCCTCCTCTTCCTCTAGAAAAACTCCCTCTACCTCTTGCATCACCTCCTGTGGGTGCATGCAGGGTTGAGCTACTGCTAGCTCCATCTTTAGGTGCTGTAGATATTCCTCTACCACCTTGACTTCCTTTCCCTCTGAAAGTCCCTCTCCCTCTGGCAGACTGCTTCCTCATGAGTTTTTCTTCAGCTTTCATTGCTATCTGATAAGCTTCCTCTACTGTTTTTGGAGACAGCAAACTTATCTCATCCTGAATGTCCATCCTGAGGCCATTCATATATCTAGCCACTTTCTCATATGTGTCTTGGGCTTCTCCAGCTCTTATGCTCACCTTAGAGAACTCTTCTGTGTATTCTTTTATTGTTAAAGCTCTCTGTCTAAGATTTTGCATTTGTCTAAACAATGTCTGTTGATAGTTACTAGTTGGTTCGAAACGCGTCGACAAATGATTAATTATGTGATTTCGCCGAAAATTCTCTAAACAATGTTATGGATCACAGAAGTCTAAATTCCTTAAGAATTTACCTTTTAACTTTGCTACCATTCTGCTCCAATTCTTGATTGGCTGCTTACCCAGTCTCCTCCTTTCCACCTGCACACCATCCCACCAGAGTGCTGCATGGCCTTTTAATTTGGTGATAGCAAAATTTACCTTCTTCTCATCTTCCATTTCTTCATAATCGAAGAATTTCTCCATGCTATTAATCCAGTCAATCAATTCTTTTGGATTTAGTCCTCCTTGGTAGATCGGCACTAATTGGTTCCATGGCCTGGCTGTGGATTTCAACACTGGCTAAAAGAACCTCATCTCAGGAGTAACCTGTATAGTTTCCTCCTCTGTAGCTTCAACTTCACGCTCACTGACATCTCCATCATCTATGTTTCTGTCTGAGGCTAATGCATCCAATCTAGCTCGCAGCTCTTCTATGTTTTCCATTAATTCAACATTCGCAACAAGCCGTCCTCTTCCACCACGTCCTCGTCCTCTTCCAACTCTGAAAGCCATCCTTCTCCTGCTCCTGAGATTTAATTCAATGCCAGTTGCTACCTCTGATACCACTAATGATGGCGAGGGTGCTGGCTCTAATGATAGTCTCTCCAATTTGGCTGTAATCTCTTCAATATCCATCTCTCTCTCCCTTGGATTTCCTTCAAGCGTATCAGTCATTAAACTGATAGCTTCATTCCTTTTTGTGAAGAGTTACAGTCTTCCAATGGATCACCGTGGAATTCAAACCATCCAACAGCTGAATCGCTATGTGATGTGGGCAACAGAACATTCAGCGAATTAATTGAGGAGCACACAACATTCAAACCAGATTGAATTTAAATTGTTGTATGTACGCACAACTGTTGATGTGAATTATTAAAAACCGCTCTACAACGAATACCTTACTATGCACACGGGTTATATTTATTAGCAGCACACACAGTTATGTAATTAATCACCAATATGAAATCCACGCACAACACAAAATTATAAAAAAGACTCGCGCATTTAACTCTGCCTCAACCAGCCGTTGGAGAATCGCTCCAAGGCAATAACTATAAAATGCATTGTTCACACAAATAATAACACACAACTACCTGTATTCAATCAAAAACTATAAAGGAGCTCCACGCATATACTCTGCCTCGAGCCAGAACAAAGGAATACGCAATTATCTCAGGAAGCACAACGATTTGTATTCAATAAAAACTATAAAGAAGCTTCACGCGTATACTCTGCCTCAAGCCAGAACCATAGAATACGCACACACAATTAATAACACAGTTTTTATCCCATGTGCATGATAGTGCCCAGCCTTAATAATATCTTTGTAATCTTTTTCAATGCACAAGTCAGTAATATTTCAATAATCCTTATTGAATCATGGGAATGGCAGATTTAACAACCGAATTCAATGATTTCACAATACCAGTTACCACATAACCTCTGTTTCATTTCAATGAGACAGATTTCATAACAAAAGCACTGGCCTCACCTCCTCTAACTTCCTGGCGTCCAAGTCCCCTTCTTTTATTCATATGAATAGCTTGACTTATTACAAAATAGAACTTACATAGCAAATTAAAGTTTTTTTTTGTTTTTTAACAACTAGTCTAGCATGCTTTATGCTAAGTCTATCTAGAAAAAGATGGCATGCTTTTATTCCTTATCTAGTTCCTAATTTTTAACTAAAGAAAACATAGAAACAGTAGGCAAAGGATCCCACTCCTTGCCTATGGATTTTTTTTTTTTTTTTTTTGGAATAAATCAGAAGATTTTTCCCTTCTGAGTCACATGCTCCTGCATCAGTATGTAACGACCTATCTATAAAAGTAATATTAAATTAATTTTAGTAAATAAACTATATTAATCAATTAATAAAATAATAAAAATAAACTAATGATAATGTATTTTAATATAAGTCTAACCCTTTATATTAAAATTAGACAAAAGGAAAATTAATTAAAAATCAATATACCCTTTAAAAAAAAATGTATATGATACCACATGGGAAGGGTGTCAGTGGTGGGTGCTGGAAGAAGGATGGCCACCACTAAGAAATAGTTTATAAACGAGAAAGAAGAGTTTGGGAGGGGATCGGAAAGAAGAAGGAAGAAGGAAGGGGGATACAGAGGAAGTAAACTTGAGTTACCAACGGAAGGAGAGTTGGTTGTTCTAAGGTTTTTGGGCACGGGGGAAGAGTCTGCTTCAACTGAGTAGTGAGGTTCTGCTCAGTTTGGCTAGGTGGTTTCGGTCTTTTGGTAAAATGGAGCGAACTGGAGGAATTCTGAAACATTTTCATCAGCAGCAGACATCCACAGCAAACCACGTAAGTACTTATCATCGAATCAAGCAATTAATCATATGAAGTTTTGCATAAATTTAGAATAGAAATTTTTTTTAAAGTTTCATACTCTGTTTAGAATAGATATTTCTATAAAAACTCCTTACAATATTTATAGTTTAGTAAATCTTTATAGTTTCAAAAATGATTCTTTACATCAGCTCAGCTCTTACATTAAGAGACGTGGATATAGTATATTTAAAACAATTTTATTGCTTCATTCAATTTGTAAATTCATAAGGGTAAGTATCTATGAGATAGTATTTAAGATTATTTCTAAATTCCAATGAGGATAGGTAAGTATCCATGAGGTGGTATTTAATATATAAAAATCATAGTAGCAGATGCAGAATACGAGTTAAAAGGATAAAAGTATAATTTAATATGAGAAAATACGTTTAAAAAAAAAAATTATTATGGTACATATTGATATGATATTTTGGAGATTTTTATATAAATAAACAATAATTTATAT
>APFE030166665.1:76796-126182 GCA_000404065.3 Pinus taeda | reverse complement strand
TTTTTTTAAATATTACTCTGTATTAAAATTTCTTTTTACAAATTTCCCTAACAAAACCTATTAATTAAATAAGAACACACTCTCTCTATACAAAATCCATATTCAACTTATATATATATATATATAGAGAGAGAGAGAGAGAGAAAGAGAGAGAGAGAGATAGATAGATAGATATTCAAATCATGGTTGGTGCATACGTTTTATAGGTTAATACATGCACCACTCATGATTTGAAGTATATGTGTGTGTGTGTGTATTTTTCTTCTTTTTTTTCTTTTGTTATTAATATTTTTTATATTACACATATTCTTTAGAAGTAGAAAACATATTTCATAGGACTCTCTCTCTCATTTTGTTACAACTGTTTTTTTTAATGTTATATGTTTATTTGTTTTCCCGTAGAAAATTGACCCGTAAGTTTTTTATTTTTGGTAGGTAAGCACCCACGAGAGATTGGAACCAGTGACCTATCGCAAGGAGTGCTTTAACAGTGCACCCATTCACCGTCAATCCAAATCCTCGTGGACTGACCCATAATTTTATTCATCAGATAAGAAAAAAATATATTCATATGTGAAAATGCATTCCAGTTAATATAGACTAAGAAAATGGCATTCACCATCTAAAGAAACCCATAAGGGCCAAACATGAAAGCCAAGGAAAAAAACCTAGAAGGGCTAAACATGAAAGCCAAGGAAAAAAAAACCGTGAAGGGCCAAACATGAAAGCCAAGGAAAAATGAAAAACATTTCAGGCTAATATGAAAACCCTAAGGACTGCAAATACGACCCCATGAACTAGTAATCAACATTTAAAAAATAGGTAATATAAAGCCCTACATAATGTCCAACAAATCAATATAGAGAAACACCCACAGAAATAGGGCACAGGTTGCACCTATAAGTCTAAACATCCAGCCTAAAAATGGGTGATCACTAAGCATGGCCACAAAACCATGGAAAAACCAATGGAAGCCCCTAGACAAGCACCAATAAACACAACAATGAAGATGGTAGCCAATAACAACATTACAAACAAGGCAACAACAAGCGACTTGAATAGATCACAATCTCCAAAGCAAAAGAAGCACACGGAAATAGAGAACCACAACTGAAGAAACAATAAAAACCCACAATGCACACCACACACAGCGAACCCACTGAAGACAATGTCATTCACACTAGCAAAGGAAGAAACCTCGGTAGCTAAGATAGATAGGAGGCTCAAACCAAATGGTTAAGGCGGCTAGGTTCCAAGTGCCTTGCTCTCCACTCCCTCAACTCTCTTCTCAAATATATATATGTAATCCCTCTCTCTATATATATAATCCCTATTAAACCTCTTTTTGTTATTAATATTTTTAAATGTAATATATTAACTCTATATTAAAAATGCAATTAATTACACATATTCTTTACAATGAAAAGTGAAAATAAAAGAATTTTTTTAATTTAATTTTTTTCTTTCTATAAACTTGATATAAAACCATGTTTTTTATTTTTAATCAAAGGAATTCTACTAAGTTTTGAAACCATTACAAAGAGTTTTTCCAGAAAATTATGTTCTTCGAGCCTCACTCCAATCAAATTTGTTGGCTAGAAGAGCAACACAAAAATTGTATGCAAAATGTCAAAACTTTCTTAGAAGTGGGAACTAGAAAGACTAGTATGACCAAAATACCCTTAATGTATACACATACCCCACAAATCTTAGTGAACGAGAAGAAGGCCTGAGTCATTATGGAGAAACTAGACACCCAAGATCTCCATGAATGTGAAACTCTACATGTGTGAGGTGTCCCTAAAGTTGCTCCATGTGCTCAACGAACCTTCGTTGGCATCTTCAAAGTGGTGCTTGTTGATCTAGCATACTTCATTTATTACATTAAAGATAATTCATGAAATTAATTATTTCATTATGATCCTTGTGTCTATCGTGGCTCAATTACTCTAAATGCACAATGACTTGTCTCAATTGTGCGTCTATTGTGTTAAGGGAGGCAGGAAGGAGAATTTGACCAAGTGACTAATTAGATTATTGACCACCACCTCATCCAGCTTTGTCTCTTGTACTTCTCCTCCCTCTCCTACTTCATCTTCTCTTCTATGATCCACCTCGTGGCCTCGCGAACCTATCCCTCTCCATGCTCCACTCCTCTACCTAATCGTTTTCACCATAGCTCCAATATGGTGTTCCTAGCACCCAACCCCCATTGTTTCACCACAAACCCCAAAGTCCACTAACACCCAGCGACCAACTACAGTGAGCCTAGAATTCGAGGGTCACTCTACTTTAATGGGTGGGCAATTCCAACAAATCCTATCTCCACTATTCCCAATGATTTGTCTCTTATGTAAGGGTCTAAGAATGCAGAACCTGAGATACACCTCTTGAGCTTTAATTGGTCGTGACCAAAGTAAGATGCCCTGTTTGCCATCCCAATTCACTATAAATATTTTTCCCCATGAAACCCTTGAGAAACGATTCTCTAGACCAGGAAGAAATTTAGGCCATGATACTCATTCTCACACCCCTCATTAGCACTTGATTGTACTAAGTTATATCGGAGACCCAAAGTAACCTTCCACACAAAATTCGATAAATTCAAAATCCAAATGAATATGACTAACTCACAAACTTCACGACTATGTGCCTTATGCTCGAAATCCCATGCTTCGTTTAGCCAGATTATGTAAGGTCCAGAGGCCAACCTAGCTGTGAATTTCCTTGATGCAGGGGCATCTAGACTTAGCCAGCAATGTGATGAACTGGTCACATGTTGTGGCTTGATAGGGTGAATTTCATTATTGTTTGTTCAATTTCAGTTTTACTGAGGAGGTCGATTCCTCACATAGTTTGTTATTATTGTGATAAATGCAACTTTTTTATTTGAGAGTTAGTGATAAGATTTATTAAATGAGTGTAACAGTGAATGGGAGGATAGGATATTTTCTTTAAAAATAGGAGATTATGTTAGCTGTTTGTTAGAACAATTAGTGGAGGAAATATAGAATAAAATGTAATAAGCGAGGAAATCCTTCGCAGAGTAAGTGGTGTGTTTTTTTAGATGAGCGGAAAGCTTAGAATAATGAGAGAGAGACAGTGTTTTCAAAAAAATCCGAGATCATTCTTATGAAAAAGGGATCAAGGAAATTTTCTCTTCTGCTAATGTTGATGAATAAAAATAGCATGTGCGCCCAATGTATGTTGGCTATGAAGATTGATATAGGTGTTTTTTTTTATGAATTGTTTGAATTGTGGCAATTTCTGTATTTAGTTAAATCGTAATTCCCCGTGATTGAGGTAACTTGGGAAAGGTGAATTGTGAGCTAGAACAGCGTCTAACACAGAACTTGTGTAAACAACTCCACGAAAATTTTG
Source organism: Pinus taeda (assembly GCA_000404065.3). NCBI lineage: Eukaryota > Viridiplantae > Streptophyta > Pinopsida > Pinales > Pinaceae > Pinus > Pinus taeda. The sequence continues at coordinate 122,801 of APFE030166665.1, read as the reverse complement.
AACGATTCGATTAATATTAATTAGTTTTGAAACTGTCAGATCCACTTAATTCATCTCGTCGGAGCAGTTGAACGTCAGTTGATCTGATTGTGCAGTGTTTTAATTGTCAGATCCACTAAATCGGGAGGAGCGGAAATAGAATTATCTCCTGTTAGCTAACAGTTCGGGAAGTTCTATTTAATGAGCGATATCACCTCATATTTGATTGATCTGTTAAATGCTTCTGCTGCGTAATTTTTGGATCGCATTGGAGCGCGAGAGATCTTTATATCTCACCATATCGGGTCTCAAAGGATTATCCATCCAATTAGAAATTAATTCGTGTCTAGAATTGTATCACATTGGCGCTGAGTTAGAGTTAACAGTCTGCGTGTTAAAGAAATTGGTGTTTCTGATTAGATCGGGTCGGAATTTTTGGAGCAGTGAAATGATAACGCATTGTAAGAAGCTGATTGGTGACTTCCATCTGGATCGGATCGGAAGTTTGGTATTCCACTCCTGGTGACTTCCAATTGATCTGTCGACATCATATTGAAGTTGTTGCAGGAAACGCAAAGGGAAATTGTAATGTATTGCCAATGAGTTTGAAGTGTTTTGAATTGTTCAATCAATTAAATTGACAACGCAGTGTTTATATGAAGTTTTGTAGATAAAAGGCACTTAGTAATGTGATGAACAGTTTAAAAAGTATTTAAATTAGTTTTGAAAAGTTTGAAAAGGAGATTGGTGAATTATATGAAAGGACATTGATTCTGATAAACTCAGAGTCGATTATTGAGATAAGATCTATTTTGTGTTTATTTTGTTTTTCATTCCAACATTGTAGACAGATTCACGAACATTGTTATCTGATGAAGAATTGAGGGTGCAGAGTTGTTTTTACGTTGTGTCTATTTTATATAAATTAAACAGTAAACAGATTGATGGAAAAGGTGAATTAAGGCGTGGCAAATTGTCAACATGAGCAGTGTTAATCCAGCTTTGGTATGCAGAAAGGGAAAAGGCGCATAAACATATCTTGTACCTTGGTTCAATTGAATTGAAGAATCAAGACACAAAATTGAGTGCAGAAAAATGCTACTGGTAACGTTTGCGTGAAAGGTTTGTTTGAAACAATGTCAAATCGAATTTAAATCATGGACACATTGATTTTATTAACTTTTGATTATATGAAAAATGTGTGTAAGATTGCCCGTGTATGGATAAGTTGAAGAACTTCCCTAGGTAGTGTTGAAATTCCCTAGCATTGATTTTTTTATTTGGACAGAGATTCGAGATGCATTTCTTATATGCATGGTAGTGTTTGTAGATTCTGGGTTTGCAGGTTTGCCCTGCGTCAATTTTTGGTATCAGAGCTTGGCTCTGTTGTAATTGAATAAGTTTGTTTTTTCTAAATGAAGTTTAGTACCAGATTGCAGCAGGGAAATCTATTCAAAGCACAGGTGATAACATAAGAAAGAATTGAAGACTGCAGCAATATAAATCAAGAGAAGTTGTGAGAGAAGAACCAGATGCGTTCTTAAAAGCAGAAGTCGCAGTGAACCTGAAGATTCCAACAAGAGATTGGACATAGAGGAAAATTGAAGTGTCTTCGAAAGAGAGAGTGAGAGATTGTAGAAGCCTAGAGGGAGCAAAGGTGTTGCTCAAGAGAAGATTCCAGATAGGGGATCATGCTTACCAAAAGACTGAGTGAGGAGAGCTTAGTGAGGTAAGATTGCAGTAAGAAGGACTTACTATTGCAGAGGCTTGTAGCAGAGGTGCGAAGAGCTCATAGAAAGAGAAGAGCAGAAAATGACTACACATAGTCATAGCAGAAGTTCACAAAGAAGCCACAGCAGAAGGGAAGATGCCAAGGCCAAAATCATGAGGATGAGTCAAGAAGAGTTTGACCGAGAGAAAACTGAGATAGGTTTCCAGATTGGAATATTGATGAAGATGTTGCAGAAAAGTGTTTGAACCATGAGGAAAAGAGTAAAGTGGCCAAGGTACGAGAAAGGAGAAATCAACAAGTGAAGTCAGAGATAGTAGAAGAATTGAGAAAGATTGAGTAGATATTGAGTGCCCAAGAGGAATCAGAGAAACTCAAAGAAGCAGAGTTAGAATTGGAAATTTGCATTTGCAGACTAGAACAAGATGAAATGTTGGGGGAAGAGGATAATGATAGGTCAACTGAAGATCTTCTGGACTATTGGCAGAGTTCAAAACAATTCGAAGATATGTTGACAAAGGAATCAGATGAGGCAATGAAGCCTTGTGATTTTGATTTTTACAGTTTGTGTATGTTTGCAAGATATGCAATGGATGATGGACAGTTGGTTGAAATTGTCACAACCAGGAATGAAGCTCTTGAGGTAAAGTATGATGGAGAATCCCTTTTAGAGGAAGAAGGCATTGATCTATTGAAATAGAATGAGTTTATAGATGAGATCCTATTTGGTGTGAAACAGTCAGATGAGGTTGATATAGGCCAGAAGTCTAATGACAATTCCATAGTGGGACTACAAAAAGGTAAACCAATGAATTTGTTTAATGGAATTTATGAAAGATGCTTGCAACATGATGATATAGAAAACAGCTCAACTCAGGAGGATTTCCAAGAAAAGAATGAAGCTGAGAAGGAAAATTATGATGATCTGCTGGAGAGATTTCACAAGGAGATAGAATTCTTGGAAATATTACTCGAGGAACCCAAAGGAGAAACAAAGCTTACAAAACCTGATGGAGGAAAAGGTGCGGAAGACAACATTAATAAATATGATGCTGGAATTAGAGAAATTGAGCAGCGATTATATGAAGGTGAGATGAAAGATCAAAAGCAGCAAGGAGGTTATGTCCTCAAAGGCATAAAAGAGAAAGAAATATTAACTCAGCAAGATGAATGTGGAACTAACCAGAAATTTGGAAGGAATGATCAGCTACATGAGAGTGAATTTGAGGAAAGTATCAAATTGCAGAAGTGTAGAAGCTGGGAGTAGAATGAAGAACCATAAATTGGTCTAGCAGTACAAAGAAAGACAAGTAAAGACCGAAGGTGCAGATGGAGACTGAAGAAAAGGTGAAATGGAAGCTATTGCAATGGACGTTGAATAGCAAACTGATGAACAAGTTCAGGAAACTAGAACAAATTCATATTGATTTGAAGTCACCGCAAGAAGGATCTGCTGAAATCCAAAAGATCTATGATGGAGGATTGGTGCTTGAAGCATCAAAAGAAAATGGAAGGTATTGTATTTTGAAAACTGAAGGTTGTTATGTGTTTGCAAGTCATATTGACTTGAGGAAAGACAAACAGTTATTGAAGACTGTTGAAGAAATGACTACTCATAGTCACATGCAGAACAAGGAGGATGGTAAACGAATTTTTGAATTTAAAGAATACACTGAGTCATTGAAGATCATTGATCTTGAAGCAAGCCAGAGTGAAGGAGGATTAAAGATAGATATTGCAGACAATGCGGTTAGTAAAGATGGTGCAGAACTTTTGAGAGAACTTCTAGATGAGATGGCAGATTTGTATAAGTCGAATATTTTGATGAGGAAGCCAGGTAAAACATTTGTGTTTATTGAGGTGATTAATTTTGATGGAGATTTACATGCAGAAAAAGGGCAATGTGAAGTCCATCTAAACCAAGAAGAACAGATTGGATTAATGGAAGGTATGCCGGAATTTGAAGTCAGGAATGATGAACTCATGAGTGAGAAACCAGAAGAAGGACCTGGGATTATTGAAAAAATCAATGGAAAAGGCATTTATACATTTCAACAATGAATATCAAAGATTATTGGCACAGAGATTATGTTGTTCTAATTCAAGGACACAATCCGTTACAAGAGAATAATATTCAGCACATAAGAAGTGAAATGGACAAAGAGTTGGATGAGTTATGGAAACTCATACTACAACATTCCAGTAAAACAAATGCAGGACAGAAGAAGAAAGGAAGATTGGCTAGAAGAAATGGTACAGGAGAAGGGAATGGAAAATTGCAAATTAGATTGAGCAAAGCAGCATTGAAATATGTGGAAAGGACAGCAGCATGTAGTGAGGCATTACAACATAAAGGATGGAGACTTGAGGGACAAACAACAATAGCAGTAACTAAGGACAAACTACCAAATCAAGTATGGGATCCAGGAGGACACAGACATGAAGTGCATGATTAGGAGATCATGGTTAATTTAAACTTTAGGAGTCTGATGCAGGAGCATCTAGACCTAGCCAGCAATGTGATGAACTGGTCACATGTTGTGGCTTGACAGGGTGAATTTCATTATTGTTTGTTCAATTTCAGTTTTACTGAGGAGGTCGATTCCTCACATAGTTTGTTATTATTGTGATAAATGCAACTGTTTTATTTGAGAGTTAGTGATAAGATTTATTAAATGAGTGTAACCGTGAATGGGAGGATAGGATATTTTCTTTAAAAATAGGATATTATGTTAGTTGTTTGTTAGAATAACCAGTGGAGGAAATATAGAAGAAAATGTAATAAGCGAGGAGATCCTTCGCAGATTAAGTGGTGTGTTTTTTTAGATGAGTGGAAAGCTCAGAATAATGAGAGAGAGACTATGTTTTAAAAAAAAGCCGAGATCATTCTTATGAAAAAGGGATCAAGGCTATTTTCTGTTCTGCTAATGTTGATGAATAAAAATAGCGTGTGCGCCCAATGTATGTTGACTATGAAGATTGATATGGGTGTTTTTTTTTATGAATTGTTTGAATTGTGGAAATTTGTGTATTTAGTTAAATTGTAATTCCCCATGATTAAGGTAACTTGGGAAAGGCGGATTGTGAGCTAGAACAGCGTCTAACACAGAACTTGTGTAAACAACTCCACAGAAATTTTGAACGATTCGATTAATATTAATTAGTTTTGAAACTGTCAGATCCGCTTAATTCATCTCATCGGAGCAGTTGAACGTCGGTTGATCCGATTGTGCAGTGTTTTAATTGTCAGATCCACTAAATCAGGAGGAGCGGAAATAGAATTATCTCCTGTTAGCCAACAGTTCGGGAAGTTTTATTTAATGAGCGATATCACCTCAGATTTGATTAATCTGTTAATTCTTCTGCTGCGTAATTTTTGGATCGCATTGGAGCGCGAGAGATCTTTATATCTCACCATATCGGGTCTCAAAGGATTATCCATCCAATTAGAAATTAATTCGTGTCTAGAATTGTATCACGTTGGTGCTGAGTTAGAGTTAACAGTCTGCGTGTTAAAGAAATTGGCATTTCTGATTAGATCGGGTCGGAACTTTTGGAGCAATGAAATGATAACGCATTGTAAGAAGCTGATTGGTGACTTCCATTTGGATTGGATCGGAAGTTTGGTATTCCACTCCTGGTGACTTCCGATTGATCTGTCGACATCATATTGAAGTTGTTGCAGGAAACGCAAAGGGAAATTGTAATGTATTGCCAATCATCGAGTTTGAAGTGTTTTGAACTGTTCAATCAATTAAATTGACAACGCAGTGTTTATATGAAGTTTTGTATATAAAAGGCGCTTAGTAATGTGATGAATAGTTCAAAAAGTATTTAAATCGGTTTTGAAAAGTTGAAAAGGAGATTGGTGAATTATATGAAAGGACTTTGATTCCGATAAACGCAGAGTCGATTATTGAGATAAGATCTATTTTGTGTTTTAGTTTGTTTTTCATTCCAACGCTGTAGACAGATTCACGAACATTATTATCTGATGAAGAATTGAGGGTGCAAAGTTGTTTTTACGCTGTGTCTATTTTATATAAATTAAACAGTAAATAGATTGATGGAAAAGGTGAATTAAGGCGTGCCAAATTGTCAACATGAGCAGTGTTAATCCAGCTTTGGTATGCAGAAAGGGAAAAGGCGCATAAACAGATCTGGTGCCTTGGTTCGATTGAATTGAAGAATCAAGACACAAAATTGAGTGCAGACAAATGCTATTGGTAATGTTTGCGTGAAAGGTTTGTTTGAAACAATGTCAAATCGAATTTAAATCATGGGCACATTGATTTTATTGACTTTTGATTATATGAAAAGTGTGTGTAAGATTGCCCGTGTATGGATAAGTTGAAGAACTTCCGTAGGTACTGTTGAAATTCCCTAGCATTGAGTTTTTTATTTGGACAGAGATTCAAGATGCATTTCTTATATGCATGGTAGTGTTCGTAGATTCTGGGTTTGCAGGTTTGCCCGGCGTCATTCCTTCTTCCAAACACAATGAGCAATCACACTATAAAGACTATGGAAACTATTTTGGGGAGTTACTTGTGTGATTAGAGCCAAGCTCCAAAGAAATACCTCTGCTCTAACAAACCAATTATGCGAGCTTCCTTAACTCTCCTCACTAACCCCACCGCAACAAAGTTTACAAGTACAAGCCTCTCTAGGGTCCCAAATAAGGTGTTGATAACCTCCAACAGAGTACCAAGAGAAATCTCACTTACATACATCTACTCGTATATTCCCTAAAAGATGCAATCAAATAGGTTTGGTTAGGTTGGTGGCCTATTCAAATGCTTCATTCCCTCTACCACCTTTAGATCTGTCCATGCCCATGTGCTAATATGTTCTCTTTGCCTTTCATTATACATATAATTCCAATGCTCATGATCTCGAAACCTCTATTTTGTGGTTGCATGTGTACCACATGTCATCTGTACTATATTCAATTCTCAAGGAGGCGATGAGGTGTGCCTTCATGCCCCTCATGATGCCCTTTATCCATGCCCATTAGGGTGATATAAAACCATGTTATTTAATAGAGACATTCAAATATTTTATTTATGGCTAGCAATAAAATATTTTTTGTTATTAGTATAATTTATTTTTATTTTAATCAACTTTTATGAACTTTTTTCCTTCTTTTACATTGATTGAACTTTCAATGATTAGAAGCACATCACAATGTATAAGCAACATGCAACACATGCATAACCACAATCATATAAGCAGCATATAAAACATCATGACACATAGAACATGAAAGCAACCATAACACATGAACACATGATATAAAGTGGAAACCCTTCCAAGAGAAAAACCACCATCTTCTTGTCTTTGCATGTTTCTTCTTTACTATCAAAATATTCAATACATCATATCACCAGCCACCACTGTTGTGCAAGCCACATTTTGCGATCATTCGAGCAAACAATTGCTCTAGACCACTACTTGAAAAAAGCCCCCACATCTTGAACTTTGCATACCACCACCTATTGCAAGTCACCACTCCCTTAATTATGTAGGCCACTACCCACTACAGGGCATGTAGGTCTACTAGATTCCCTGACACAATATTTTTTCCAACCATCACTGGACGAAATACACCACTTGCAAGCTCTTATGTCACAACCTAAAGGATTCCACTATAGCTTGAATCAGCAAGACACTACTTGCCAGCAAGCCACAACTCACCCAGTAAACGCCCCAACCTTCAAGCTCTCGTGGACCACTTTTCATTTATTTTGAAACTAGGTTCCACTTGCATCATCACAAATACTTTTTAGACCATGTTTCATCCCATTTTCATATAGGACCCACTATGACTCTTTCACTCAAAAACTGAATACATCAACACGTTCAAACTCTTTGCAACTCAACAATCAACCTGCCCTCACATCAACTCAATAGCATACAAGTAAACTCCATTGAAAAACTCACTCAGTCATAATATCTCTCATAAACATAACATAAACCCAATGACAGTCCTTAGTAGCATGGATCTGACTCAAACACTCACTTAGAGTAGCAAGACCTCATACATTACATAGCATTTGACATTATTCGGCTTAATGCATAGTAGTGGAAATATTAATCTTGCCTAACAATATACTCCTGCATAAGAATTGTTAGCACATAACTAATACTTATCTATCATCCTTTGACACATGCTCTACTTAATTCAATCACACCATAAAAACATACTTTGTCACACTAACCCACTAGCACATGCTCTACTTAATTCAATCACACCATAAAAACATACTCTGTCACACTAACCCACTAGCACAACAACAACCATTCCACTTTTCCTCTGACATTCACCAAATTTCTCTTCTATAGGTGCTCAAATTCTAATCCATGTGCACCTGTATATACTTTTGGCACCAATCGCTTTGTCTCTCTATCATTATTTTTTCCACTAGCATTGTACTCAAAACATCAATGCACAACTAACTCCATGTGCAATATCTCTGGCAATTCATGCACCTATTACTTATTTTATGTAGTTTAGATCGCAAAATTGTCTTTGATCTCAACTCACTAGCATTTTTGTCATACACATATGTATGTAAGTTATCTGATAATCCTATGTTAGTGTGCACCATGTAAGTACTCTACATCATTCACATTCTTTGTAACCTTTGGATCAATCCACTCCATTTCATGCACATAGTCTCATTATCACTCTAAGAATGCACACTATATCCAACCTTCAAACAATCCATGATATGACAATTAAATAAAGATGCCCAACATTCTTATGAAGGACCAAATCACAACACTAGATCCATAACTCATCTCATCATGTATTCATACATGTAAAGACCAAATCAAATGGCTAATCATGACCAAATCAAGGTGAACATTAAAGACTAAATCAAAAATCTAGAATGCCAACTTTACCTTGGGAAATTATGTGTTCTATGACTATGGTTTTTCCCTTTATGCACTTACAGGTAGTGCCACGAGCACAAGCCTAGTACATTGCAACAATTGTTGTGGTAACAAAATTGCATGACTGCAGAAATAGACCAATGTTGCTATATGACAATAGGGAGACTATGACACTACTATGAAACATGGAAAAATCAAACTTCTTTCATCTAAATCTGCAAGAAATGCATCAAGCCACCTTTAATCGCCTCTAGAGTACCTATACACATCAACAAACCTTTGATCATAAACACAAACATCAAGATCATGCATAGGACATCTAACTATTGACATCAATTCCCAACTCAACTCGTTGACTCCCTATGGTTGACATCAATCCCAACACATGCACTATAAATTATATTAATTTTACATGGCATATGTCCGCTCCATATTAAGTAGTTAAGGAATTACATATCTTTAATATTAAAAAATATATTTAAAATGTTACATATCAACTCCATATTAAAAAATTAATTAATACAAATATCCTTAAAAAAAACCTAATAGAATTCTCTTTCTATATATAAAATCCATATTCAACTTTTTCAACTAATAAAATGTATATATATAATATATATATATATATATATATATATATATATATGATTACATTATACACATAAAAATGTTAATACATTCCCCACACTCAGTCATATTTTCATAGGACTTGCTATATATATATATAAATTTTTTAACTAATAAGTGTTATATATATAATATAATATATATATATATATATATATATATTCCTTTTTTCGATTCACTTTATGCTCATTAAAATGTTAATACATGCTGCAATCATATTTGGAAATATGGAACATATATCCATAAGACATATATATATAAACAATGTGTATTATGGATAATATTTTTTAAAATGTTAGACTTTGGCCTTCTTTTGGAAAATTATGACTCGGATAATCCACAATATTATGTACATCTTGTCAACATTTCGAATCCCAAAGGGGATCCGTCTTCAAGATAGAAAGTGAGTGACAAACTGAGAGAAGAGTTTATCAACCAAAAACCAAATAAATAAATACGTGATGAATGAACATAATATAATAAAAATCCGACTAATTCTTAATTCTTAATTCTTAAAAATAAATATATTAAAACTAAACCTAAATAAAACTAACCTACATTAATCAAATGACTATGGTACTATATAAAAGAAATAATAAAATAATAAATATATTTTATCTCGTTTTGGTTGGTAAACTCTTCTCTCAACTATATATATATAATATAAATATATATATATATAAATATATACTATCTTGTTATAAATATTTAAAATGTACCTGTCACCTCCATACTGAAAAATGAATGAATTACAAATCTCTCTAAAAAACTTATTAATGAAATAAGAGAATTTACTCTACATATATTGTTATTAATATTTTTACATGAAATATATTAAATTTGTATTAAGAATGCAATAAATACACACATTCTTCATGATGAAAAGTGAAAATAATGAACTTTTTTAATTTATTTTTTTCTCTATATAAACTTGAAATAAAACTATGTTTTTTTCCAAAGAAAAAAGCAGTAACTTTCTATTAATAAAAATGAAAAGTTACATTAAGTATATGCATAATTCATTCAGAATTTGTCCTGAGGGACCCGTGTGTGTACAAGACACACACTTAGTGGCAAAACTACCAAAAAATAAAAATAAAAATAAAGTTACAGATTTCTAGATGAACTGAACTTTTCTTTTTTCTCCTTTTTCTTTTGAACTTTTTTCCAGGTCCCAGGTGATGGAGTAGTAGAGACAATTTCTAGTTCATTATTTTTGGATATGTTTGGAACTTCTTTATGTGAATCAGAACTTTCAAATACATGAGATCTATTAACCCCACCTATGCCTTGATTATTTCTTTTTTCCTCTAATGGGTTTTCAAGGGTCGGATCATCTGTAGATCTATTTGGATTCTCTGCTTGATTTTTTGTTCTTCTTTCTTTTATTCTCCCTCCTCTTTAAAGCCTTGTTGTTTTTATGTCTTCGGTTGTTGCTGAGTTTCATCCATTTCTTCATCCTCCTCATCTAATGATGGAGGTTATGGGAATTGCCATCCTTTTCATTTTTCCGATCACTTTTTGTTTTTTTCTTTGCTTGTTTGCGTGTGTTTTGCAAGTGCCCTATTTGGTGGAAAACCCTGCATCTAAATGTAGTGTTTTCAAAATCCAACCACTGTGTCTACTTGAAATCATTGTGTATTAAATGAATACATTACGTAAGGCCTTTTCTTAATTCCATCTCCACACAAATACGGGGAAAAGTGAAGATCCCTTTATCCATTCCTTCTCGATCCAACTTTAGAAACTTTCCCAAAGAGTTTCTGATGCCTTCTAGGACTAGATGATGCCAAAATGGTAGTGGGATATTTTGAAGCCTTACCCAAACCAACATTTTTGAGACTACCATTGAGTTTGCATCAAAACCAAGGAACCATGCAGTTACAAAGAGCCCCACCCTTCCCCAAAACCATGGTCCATCATTTATGACATGATTGTAATCTTTTTTACTATCAAACTGAACCACAAAGAAAACTTTTGCACACATATAAATATCGCAGTCTTTGGTCTAGTTGAGATAGATCCACTCACTAGATCTTTAGATTTGGACCAAAAACCATTAAATAGACAAATGATAGCGTTTTCTTGTAAAGTATTGAAGAGATCACTTACTTTTTCTAATTCTATGGATATATATGGAGCTTGATCCATATTTTCTACTATGTATGGACCTAGAATTGTAAGAGTTGGGGTTTTTTTGTCCTAAGTACCATATTTCCCTCTTAATACATCTTTAAAAGAGGCCCTTGTCTATCGACGTCGATCTGGAAGATGTGCTTGCTCCTCGGGCTCCTCCTCTTAACCGTAGATTCTAGAAAATGATAGAGTTCCTTTGAATATCATAGTCTTTTAAAGGGATCTCTTCCTGTAACCCTTTCCCGAAAAAAAATAAAACTTTGTAATGAAGCGAGAATACCTATAACATTTTGGGCATTTTTCTTTAGATATTTCATTTGATCTGTACTCCAAACCCATAACATTATCGATTTCCTAGAGATAGTTTTCATAAAAAAACTAGTGCAAATCCTCCAGGTCTGGGTCTTACCCTCTGCCATTGCCTCTGGAATTTTGTCTCCCCCCTGAAGGGACAACTTTTTCATCTCCATTTGCTTCTTTCATAGAGAAAATGGTTGAGGGATTGATCAGTCGACCCCTCAATGGCAGTGTCGGCCCATTTAATTCGATTGGTGATTTTCTAGCTAAAAACTCCGACTGAGGAACCATGGCATGCAACAAATTCGGTCGGGTTTCCAACTCCAATCTTCCTAGAAGCCCCAACTTTGGCAAATAATAAGAAATCCCCACTCTAGATGGTGCAACGAAATCCATCGAAAGTCGCACGGAAAAAAAACTTCGGGTTTAAGCATCCACTAAAATTTTACCGCACGTAGGGAAAACGAAGCGAAGCCATCTCTTCCCCTCGTGTGTTTTCACACATGGAACAACTACCTTCCTTAAAATAAAACTATGTTATTTAATATGGAGATTGAAATATTTTTTTGTTATTAGTATATTTTTATTTTAACTATTACATGCAAATTAAATATAGAATGAACTGTATATCATGTAATATCAATCATATTATTTTTACATGGCATATGTCAACTCCATAGTAAGTAGATAAGGATTACACATCTATTTACTATATATATATAAACTTTCTTTCAATTACTTTAGCTCAGTATAAGTGGAGTAAAATTAAGGTGGAATTGAAGTATTTTATTTTTATTGCCAACATTGACTATTTACAAAGGGTGTAAGTGTTTATTATAATTATTATTTGTAACATCCCTTAAAGCTTCAACTTACCCAAAGAGAAAAAAAAAATTCACGGTAAACATATGTGCCAAAGTGATAAAACAAGCTAACATTTTTTTTGTAAGTCAGAGTACAAATCTTCTATTATGATAGCACAAAAATTTACATAAAATTTTGTTGGTATGCCAAACTAGAAACCATACCAGTTGTATTATAATATAGCTTTGTTTCAAAACTTGACCAAACTTGCCAAAAGGTTTTCTTGTCTGTAGTAATTCCTAGGCATATCAACAAAATTAGCATTTCTACTGCTAGTTAGCCATATGCAAGTTGCTAAAGGTCTGAAAGAAAATCTAACTTTCTGATCTAGATCTACAGACCTACTTGTTATTCTATTACTATGCTTTGGCCTACCTAGTCTATTAATAAGAAAAGCCAAAATTAGACCCATAAACATGATCATTTTCCACAGGACATTGATGGGGCCTCCATCACACCCAATCCAGACGCATGTGTAGTTTTCGCCCCTCGAGTTGTTGCAGTTATCATTCCCTCTCCTAGCATTATCGACTGCTTGTCATTGGCTCTAGCTACCTCTTGGATCGTCATACCCCTTCTCCATAGTAATATCCAGGTTATGGACACAATTCAAGTAAATTGAAAACATTTTGTTCATGTCACCAATTTGATCATCCTGCAAGTATTCTATGTTGACCACCCATTGGAGTGCCTCCTAGACTCCCTTCAGTCGTTGCTCAATTGCATTTAGCCATGGATGGTATTCCATATGGTGCTTGATCCTTTCTTCTGTTTCTTTCACCTGCATCTTTCCCACTAAATTTTTAACATTCCAAGTTGTTTCCAAAGTCAAATGATAAACCATTTGTCTCGTTCTAGATTTCTCAATATCTATTATCCAGTCAAACTCCTCTTCAATTTTGTCATCTAGGGTATTCCTTTTGAGATGTTGCACTTAATTTTCCCAGACTGCAATGACCTATTTTCCATGTTTTGGGATGGATGCATGGTAATTGTGGTTACTTCCTTCACCGTCTCCTCTGTTATGGTTCTTTTTCCCACCATGGAGCTTTGAGCTTCTCCTTTCGACCTTCCCCTTTGTCTACCACTCCCATTTCTCCCCATAGATGTTCTGGCTACAAAAGTTCACTAATAGTTATTTTTTCCTCTCGTTTAGTTCCAACTTATCACAATGCCTCGCATGGATCGCTCATCCCTGACATATAAAGGAAAACACCTGGGCAACGTCGTCCACCCTATCCTTTTGTTTCCATCCTTGTTCATTCCCGGAAACATCCGTTTACTAATGTCGTTTTAGTACATTTGTGTGAGAAAGGAATTATCTTCCTGCTCATTCACCTCTACATACAGCCTGAGAAGTCCCATTAAGGCCTCGGTTCCATTCCAGTACTACTTCACTCTATATCTTGTCCTTCCCAACTTCTTCAACCGTCCTTACTCATAAATGGCATCTCTTGTCTCACGATTATGTGATCTTGGGTTACACTCTTTCCCTTCAGTACACGTCATTATTTCATACTATTAGTACTATGTAATTTAATAAGGTTGAGAAATAATTGCAGAGATAACCAAAAACCTACTTTGGAAGCTGGGATCTAGCCCTGCCAACTTCAGAGAGGGCTCTCTCTATCAAATTTAACTTTGTTTTCATTATAATTTTAGGCTAGTTATTGGGCTCAGAGTTTGGTTTTTGAATTGGTTTGGTTGGAACAGCAAGGGAAGGCCATTAGGCAATGGAGTCAAAATATCTTGGGGTGATCAACTTGTAGAAGTATTAAGCTTAAGTGAAACAGGGCAAGGTAGGCATACTATTGGATCTCTTAGATTTGAAGGAAATGAAGTGGAAGAAGAGAAATAGATTCAATTGAAGCTAAAGAGTAGTTAAGAATTCTTTAACTTGATATTAGAGGAAAACATTTAGAAATAACAATAGCCAAAATAGGGCACTCTAGGTAACGAATGTTATTTATCATGTTTTCTATTGATTAAGCCAGAATAGATAATACATAAGCATGATAGAGAGAGAAAATAAACAAAGAACGGTAGATGCACTTGACCACATAGATATGAAACAATAATCGTGAAACAACTTGCTTGTATTAATGCACAAGGTTAATTGAACTCAGTGAACGACTTTACAATAATGGTAGTTTTTCTTTGCACAAGTCCCAACCCTTTCTTACTTCAAATGATGAAGTGTTTATACAAATTCTAAACTAAAATATCTTGATAAAAAATCTCAATATCTTTTTACAAATATCCTACACTGTTTTACACAAATAGAAATGAAATGTAGGACATTCAAAAGTAATGTATCTACTTGGCACTATCATTATGGATTTTTGTTGACAAGTAAGAGAAATTTAAATTTGATTGCAACTCTTAGTTAATGAGGTGGTTGTCTTTGAGCATTTTCCTCCTGAAATTCTACAAAATAGGGTCCAGTAATCACTTTTTATATCTCATTCCGAGATATTTTTGTAAAATGTGAGAGACGTTATTGTAGTTAAATATGTTCTTGAGATAAACCTCCATCAATTTCCCAAAATTAAGCTCCACATGTTCCCAATATTCTCTGCAAAACGGTGGTTGAAACAGGACTTTGCACAGTCCGAAAAATAGGTTGTAAAGATATAAATGTATCTCTCCTTCTGTAATAGTTGTGTAAAATATGAAGTGTTTTATTGTACTTTGGCATCTTAGGAACACAAACCTCCTCCAGTTTCTCAAGAGTCATCTCTGGTTGGCCAAAATATGTTCTGCAAAAGTATGACTAAATAGGAAAATTTGGGAAAATGTATCTGCAAATCTTCATCTGTATCTCCCAAAACATAATATATGTTAGAAAATGGGGAGAGGGTTTTGTACATGAGGATGTTGGAAGAAACAACCTCTTTCGGTTTCTGAAAATGTGTTCTCATTGGTTTGGAAACCATCTTTGCACATAGGAAGAAGCATAGTTTCAACTGATCATGAGACAAATGAATGATGTGGATGCGGGAGGTGACATGGCAGTTGGGGAATGGAGGGAAACATAATGAGGAGTGCATGAGAAATATGGTGAGAAAGGAGAATGGTAAACAAGAAGGTGGTAAGAAGTTTTCGGAGAGGGATCAGAGTGGTAGATGGTATTCTGGGGGGGTGGGGGGGGATGAACAATGCAGAGGGGAAGACATGTAGCATAGGACCAGTGGGGTAAAACTGCCTTTCTCTCCCCCCCCCCTGCGTGGTAAAGCTAGGATGGATAAGGGGGGACCAAAAAGGATTGTGAGCTATTGATCTATGGAGCAAGAGGATCGAGGAGCGAAAAAGATGCAACTGTTTAACCCTATGTGACAAAATCCCTTTTTGTCGATTTCAACCTTACAATCAAATCAAGCTATAGTACCAAGGCCTTTATTATATTTTTATTTAATCACATTTAAATGATGTGATTAATTTAATTTAAACATACTTAATAATCCTCTAATGCTACATTTCGTCTTACAAGCATATTTTTTTTTATTTTTCTTAAGGTTTTGACCCCTTTTGGAAATAATTTACAGTATGGAATATTATTTACAATATCTGCAATAAAATAATCATCAGCTATAATCAAGCAATATTATAAAAAATATAGGAACCTAGTAGTGGATCCAGCTAGGGATGGCACTTCCTGGTGAAGTGTCAAGAACACCATAGACTAGTCGCCTAATCCATTGGTGTTCAGTCAATTTAATGTCTTAAATTGCTAACATAAATTATCGACCACGGTTAGTAAACTGATGAAGTGTGGCGCACAATATGTGCTTAGTTAACCTTGTTTCTTACTTTGTTGAGTATGTTTTTGTATTGTTTTGAGGGTTTTGTTTTTTATGCCTATTGATTTTAATGGATGTTAAGTGCCAATGATCAACTAAGTATAATTGATGTTTAATATAAAAACTAATTTCTTAGAAGGAAGAAAATGAAATGTAATTTAACTAACTTAATTTGCATAAAATCAAATAAAAAACATGAATCATTAGTCTAATCTAGGCTAGCACTGTGTCTATGAAAAGCAAAGCATTATTATAGATACAATTGTATTCATTTATAAGATGGAAAATGAAATTAGTTCCTCTCTTATCCTTGAAAACTCTTGATGAAAAATAAAACTAATCCTATTCTATGAAATGAAAGCAAGCAATATAAAAACAACTATGAGTTATTGCATGCTCAAATACTATTGTGAACATTCAATATAGGAAGATGTCAAAACCATCTTCTTGAAATGACTTAAGCAATTGAGTATACATTAGATGTGATATAAGAAAACATCATAAAAGCATGGGAAGGAAAACTTGCAGCTACTCTATGATCTAATGCCTCTTAGGCAACCTAAATTAGAAGAACTACCTTCTTGGACTTGCTGATCATAAGATTACACAATAGATGAAAGCTTAATCTAAAAATCATGAAAAAAGCATAAGGAAAGAAACTAAATCATTTTTATTCTTAATGCCTCAAGCAACCAATATTGGAAAATAGTTGAATGCTACCTTCTTGAGAATCTCTTTGGAAAACATAGGGTTAAACACTGAATGTAAAGTTGAATCTAAGAAAGCATTGTAAAGACGTGTGAAAGAAAACTAAGTCATTGTATGCTCTAATGCTTCAAGAAATCCAATTATGGAAAATAGATAAAACACTACTTCCTTGAGATGCTCTTAGGAAACATAAAATTACACAGTGAGGTAAATCTACATTTGAAAAATAAAATAACATTTACAATGGAAAGCTAAACTATCTTGATGAATCAAAGTAAAACAAAATAATTAATCTTACAAATTTACAAAGGGATGCACATGGTTGATGGGGGCCCTTCCATTGTCCAATGGCATTCCAACTCACAAAAATCACATTCTAAAATTCAATAATAGAAAATAACATTCTTTCTTGATAAACTCACAACTTTACACAATGGAAATCTACACTCCTGATCTCATTACATCAATAGCTCTTTACATTACATCCATTCCATCTCAAGCCTTGTTACAAAACATTCTATAATTCTTTCTCTTCTTTTCCTCCTTTTTTTACCCCGCTTGATAGGAGAAAACTTCCCCTATTTATACAAAAGATAAGAAGCTATCTTATTAATGAGAGTCCATGAATCTCTCCATATATCTCTAGAGTTACAATCAAAATAAGAAATAAGACACATGTCTTCTTAGAGTTTCAATACAAATAGGAAATGAGACACATATCCTTATGATCCCATGATATTCTCCACTCAAATTTGAATTTGGTTTTGGGAGGCCACATAAAGGTCTTTTAGATGCTTCCTTTTAACCTACACATATCAACAATCTCATCCTACTTGTTAGGTATAATCATATGCACATTATTTTCTATTTTTTAACCATAAATTCATTTAAAAATGCTAAGAATTAATAAAATTTGGAAAACATAAATGTTACCCAATAATGATAATGGTAAAGTAAATGTAATGAAATGGGGGTGGAGTGAAGGTGACAATATGGAAATATAAGTGAAAATATAACGGAAATGAATGACAATTTCAAGGCCCAACATACCCCCCAACTGAAGCTATTGCATGTCCTCATGCAAATCTATTACATTAATTCTTTTTTATCCTTGAGCTTTGGCTTAACTTTGCATGAAATACTTCTGCAAAGTATTTTAGTTGAATTGCAACATGGTTGGTTCTTGTGTTACAACCATATTTTGTTGTTGCATTAATTTTTTATCTTTGAACATTGCATAATGATAATTTGATTATTGTTGCAAAGTATATTTTTATTGGATTGCATCATAGTTGGTTCTTGTGTGACAAACATGATTTTGTTTGCATCCAATTATCTTTTTAGTACTTTTGAAAAGCCTTTGTATGCTCATAACAGTAATGTAATAGTTAATATGTTTTGAAAGTATGTGGGATTTTGAATGTGATATGAATACGGAAAAATATGAATATGAATGTATCCTCCCCCCCACTAACTGATGATATTGGAAATTTTATGAGATGTGGAAGAGAAATGTTTTTTTTCCAAAAATTATCATTCTAGCTTTTCAAGGAGTTTTATGGTAAAAAGTTATAAAATGACATACCTTAACTTACCCTATGGAAATGGATGAGCTTCATGTGTGGTGGCTACAAAATTCTGTTCATAATCTTCTTCAAGTGGCTTGACAAGTCATGGAGAAAAGAGTCGAGATACCTTTTTAGTGCTTTTATTAAAACTTGTTGAATCTGCTGTAGAATAGTGCTAATTTTGTTGTTGCCATCTGATTCCATGGCTGTTATTTGATTTTGTAGCTGTCATCTGATTCCGCAGCTACATGTCTTCTACATTTTCTCCAAAATGCTGAAAATGATAGTCTTCATGTCTTCAAAACTCATTGGCACAATTCCTAATATGTGAATAGATGTTCTGATGTTGAACATAGCAAGAAATTGTTGACTTAGTGGCCATTAATGGATCTCACTAGTCAACACGAGAACTCTCACCATTGATGACAATGAGAGTCAAGATGGCCAAACACATCTTGCTAGGTACGAATAATTTTGTTTTTGTCAAGTACTTAGAAGATCCAATGAACAAGGGACATTAATGTATTCCCATTGTTCGTCGGCATGAGGACTTGCCATTAAGGCATGCAAACCTCGAGGTGTTTTTGCAAGGATTTTAGACTCAAAGGACTATGGACTCAATAATTTTCATTGAAGCAGGGTTTATTTGCAAAATGAAAAGGATAGGAAAGAAAAAATGAAAATGGAAGATAACAATGGAAAATATTAATGACAATGGGCAATACCAATGTCAATGAACTTCTTTCTTTTATTTGTGGGTCAAGAGTAGACAAAAAGTAATGGTAAGTGTATGTGAATAAAGGAAAATGAACAACTGAATCTTGCTAGGAAAATAGTTGTGGCTTGATTCGAAGTTCTTGGTGGAATTTATAATTCAAAAGGGAGGAAGAGTAATGATTTTGATGAATATGGACATGGACTTGTTCTTATGTTTCTCATGAGATTGGTCTTTTGAATACCAATTTTCCTCACAATTTAATCTCCTTGTTGATCATTCAATCATTCTAAACCTAAAAAAAAAATTGACACAAAGAACATAAATGTGTTAAAAAAGAAATAGCTAATTTCTTTCTGATTTTTACGCAAAAATTGAATGTCAAATGAAACAGATTAAGGAAAATCAAAAGCGTTATATTCGGTCCAGTTCATGATATCGATAACAGTCCATTTTTAAGAAATAACCATGAAAAATAAATCAACTCCCTGTTGTTGGATGACTTCATGCATTGTGCTCGGTAAAATGATTGGCATCACAAAGATGTGGTGTGTCTTGCAAGTTAAAACTTCATAGAAAAATACACAGCAATAACATTAATGCCAAATGTTCAGAAATCATCTAAATAATTTTACAATTGTTCTACAAGTCATTATTGAATCATCATCTGTGCTACAAAAATAACATGCTGTCAAAAATATTTGAAGAGGCAAAAATATGAAAAAGTACTTGTACAAAAAATTATTTCAATCAAATTTTGCAAGTATTTTCTTTTTTATAAATTTCTTCAAAAAAATTGATTGCACATTTCATTTCGCTAGACCAACTCTTGCCAAGTTTCGTGATTCCATCTAGTGATACC
This sequence comes from Pinus taeda, assembly GCA_000404065.3. Taxonomy (NCBI): domain Eukaryota; kingdom Viridiplantae; phylum Streptophyta; class Pinopsida; order Pinales; family Pinaceae; genus Pinus; species Pinus taeda. Next base: position 102,616 of record APFE030166665.1, on the reverse strand, counting down.
TCCTCAAAATTGGAATGCCTTCACTAGGTGATAAAAAAAAAAATCCTTACAGATTTGTTACTGGAACTGGCGTAGATCAAGCTCTTGAAATAACAATTTTAGAATTCATCTAGTGTTTCTCCCGTCTTCTTATTTGCCATTGGCGGATCAATCCTAGAGATTCGCTCATCCTTCAGAATTGATTGCTCCAGGATCTTCCTATTTCGATTTGACGAAATCATTTTGAGTAATCGTAGCTGGTACTCCCATGTGAATCCAACTTACATGAGTACATGCTAAGGTTTGCCATATTGGGAGGGTAAATCTGTTAAAATTTTGCAGAGGAGCAAGAGTCATTGTTTGACTAGAAGTCTTAGTGAATTAAATGTGTTATTGCCAGCAAAACCTTATGCATACAAAGAATTTGTTTTCCTCACGCAGTTTGGAAACTAAGGCTCCGAATAACCATAAAATTCGTTCAAACAGTTCTAAAATTCGAAAAACAATTAAGGGTTACCTAATTCACCCTGATCCAGAAAAATCCCATGTCTTGGATTTCTCTAATTCACATAGGTTTGCTAAGAATTTGCGTTTTAAAATCATGTGTTTATGCTGCTACATTTTCTGGGAATCGCTATGAACTCAATTGGTGTGGTTTTATTTGTAGGTTTTGGAAGGCTACTTCAATTCAGCGTGGAGGTGCCATGTCTGAGTGGCTGGGCTAGCTCACTCTGGATACGGAACTAGATCATAAACTGGTTGATCTTCATCTCCATCTCAAACAGTTGCTTTTGAAACCACTTCTTTTGCCTCAACTATCAATTCTCACATAATAATCCATCCATGGAAGTCCCTCTGATGCATCAACTCAAAGCTAATGTACTCTGGATTGCTTGAACTTCAAACATTGATTCTACTCCTATACCGTTTCGTCTCTCACCAACGCCACCTCATCCAGCCTTTCAAGAAAGAAAGATCTATTGATGCCTCTTCCTCAAACACCGGTGTTATCGCTCAGGTTGTCCCTAGGCTCCTTATAAGGATACGGCTGAGGTAACCACAAACCAATCTTTGGATTGCAGGTTCTAGCCCACCTGCAATCAGAGAGGGCTCTCTCTTTATGATTCAACTTTTGTTGATGATTTTAGGCTAGCTTTGGGCTCAAGGGTTTTTTGTTTGTGATTGGATGGAAGGTAGGATTCTCAAGCAGAGAGGCAAGGTAAGGTGTGATAAGTTTCACACCATTGCGCATGGAGTCATGGATTGAGGCTTGCTATTGCGTTTTCTTGGTCACAAGGGGATTATGGAGCGGGATAGCCACACAGGATACAATTATCAGTCTACTGAAAGGATGGAATGAAAATCAGGGATGAAAGGCAAAGAAGAATCATTTCATCATGCTGAAAAAGAGGAGAAATGGATGAATGGGATCCAGGAGCAGTTAAGAATTCCTAAATATTCATTCATAGGTGAAAGAAACAGCGTAAACAAGATCATTTAAGTATACATGCTCATAGCTATTTCTGAAGAAAACATAGAAAAATGCAGAAATTGAACTTAAGGTGTAGTGAAACAAATCTTAAGCTATTCTTTTTTTCTTGCAATTTAGAAGGCGGAACGGTGGTAAAAACATGAAAATTAATAGAGGAGAGAAACACTTATTGAATCATGTAGAAGCACAGGAATTCCGTAATCATTCCTTGGCCAATTGAACACATCAAGTAGTTTTGCAATCCATGCTTTCAGCAATATTTGATTATAGAAATATGACAGTTACAGTGTGGGTCTCTACTCGGAGAAATGCTGGGAAGCAAACTAACCAACCTACTACCAAAAAACCAACCCCTCACTACATTGCTCAGGATGGTATTTATAAGCAAAATATCGGAAAGACATTCATTACAATTGACCTAAAACAGGTTTGCTAGAAAAACTCTTCAAAAATTTAAGTGTTGCTGGAATTAAATGCAAGTAAATCCTTTTGGCTACGCTAGGGGCAGCTGAATCAGAAAAGATCACAATGTGGCCCTTGGAAGCTTGATGCGGTGCTGCTGGAATGATTGTGCTTCGGGAAATGTAGTTTTGCTCTGGTGTGAGTTAAATGTGAAATGATTATGATTTGAGGGCTTTGAGTGGCTTCACCCTCTTTCTTTAACTCAGCTGAAAGGTATTAAATGTTCTCATGCTTCGGGCCGCTGCTCAAGATTTACACTGATACTCTTTGTCGCTACATTGATGGTTTCCGCCGCCTACTGATACTCTTTGACACACTTGATACTTGATGATTTGATCTGATACACTTTAAGCTTTGTCACCGATCTGCTGCTATCTTTAAACCGGATCAATTTGGCACGATCGGGCGATTTTTGGGCTTTTTCGGTGCACAACGGGTCAAGGAATCAAAAGATTCCCCAAAAGTTCCCCGAAACGGCCTATTTCTCGTAGCGATGCGCGATTAGCGCTTCGCGCTAATCGCGCATCAAAAACTGCCTCTATTTCTTTTTTTGGAGCTCCGAAGTGCGATTTCCCTTTTTGTGCGAATTTTCGGCTTTCTGGCTGCTGACGTCAACCTCCGGTGGGTCCCTGGTACAGAATGACATGGCGAGGTGATGATACTGAAGCGATGCGATGAACTACTCTGATGCGATCGCAATATCGCATCGGCGGGGAACGGAAGGGTGGTTCAATTGGACATTTGGTGTTTTCGACCACCGACCGCCGATATCATGATATCGCGTCGGGTGGTGACGGATGGGTCATACTTGCATGGGGATGAAACTGCGATCTTGCGATGCGATCTGGATTTATATGGTCTATGGAGTGTTAAGGAAGTCGGCAAGGGGTTTGTTGTGGGCAGAAGGAGTAAGTAGATGGGTGTGAAAGGCATTTGAGGTTTTGGAAGGGGTCTGATCACCTCAGAGGGATTTTATACTCTGGAAGGAGTCCATTGTATCTGGAAGATGGTTTGAAGAGGCAACACGAGGGTTCTTGCTAAGTTTCAGGTAAACTGAGCAATTCCTGGGGGTACTTATGGTTATTTTTCAACCAGGGGGAGGGATATTTACATAGGGGATGATTTACATAATACTAGTAAGGGGACAGGGAAAATATAAGGAGTTAAATAATAATGTTAGTGGTTAATATGGAGATGGTAAGAAAGCGCTAAGTTCAGGAGACCTTAGGCTGTTACGAGGGGATAGAACCATTCTTCAGAGACAGTATGGAACAACTTTGAGCAAAGTGGATCTTTACTCAAGCAAATGCTATGAAAATGATGAAACTTAAGAGGGATCAAGCAGATCTTGACCTCTTTTGGGGAAGTTAGTTAATGATTGGGGAAAGTGGAGAAAGGGAGTTAGTTATACCTCTTTTGAGCTTCTCGCATAGAACTGCCTGCCGATTTTGTCTTGAGTGAGATGACACCTGAAAATCTGGAACTGATCAGCAATTTAGGATTCAGCAACCTCGAAACTACCCATCCAGCCTACTTACCTAGCATTTTTTCTTCTTTTGATTTGGGTGCACTTAGACTTGCAAACCCATCATTCCATTTTTTCTTTTGATGATTTCCTATCTACATACTACCCTTATTTCTTCCAAGGGCCCAGATTAAGCTGTTGGGCTCCTTTGATTCTCTACCTATCTAAGAATCTGCCAAGGTTAAACTGTTTGGACAGATTTACATTCTCTATATTCTAAAACAGGAAATTATAACCTAGGGAGACCAAGATTGAGTTGTTTGGACCTCCCTTTAACTAAAAATTGGCGATACCAGGATAAATTTTCAAAAATTTGGAAGGCAATTATGAACTCAAAGTAGCCTTCTTCGCTCGGAGACTGTTAAGCAAATATGGAGCATTGCAACATGCAAAGTATGACATATTTGGGCTATAAAAATGTCAATCATGAAATATGAGTAACCTGCTACAGCAGGAGGCTAACAGTGGCTCCACTTGGGGATGGTTTCTCCTTGTGAGAAGCCAAGAACAGCAAGTCAGAATGCCTTAGTCTTTAACTGTTGCTGTTATCTGCAAAATCTTCTTCTCTGGCTGCCTTATTAATCCTACCTACCTACCCTAACTAGCACTTACTTTGCCATTAGGTGAGATCAAATAACCAGTGCAGCCACTTAAGCAACTAAAAAACAAGATGAACTCGCTGACTGATGGTCTTTGAACTTAAAAGCATCATTCGTTCAAGTGCTCCCATAATCAAAGTTGTGGCAGAGAATGGTTGTTGTTGATGTATTTGGTCTTCACTGAGAAAGCACGCTAAAGAACTTGCGTCAAGAAGAAGCTCCATATAGTCTGCAATAGGATCAATAAAAACATTATGTGGGAGAATTTCTTCTGTGTCTTCTTGGTCAGATGGAACAGTTGCATCTTTGGTAATAAGCCTAGTAGCTAATCCTTCTATCTGTCCCTTGAAAATAGAATCATACAGAATTTGTAAGTCAACAGGTAGCACTATTTCCCTCTGAATTGGGGAAGGAAGACTTCGGCATGATTCTGGGTCTTCTTGGTCAGATGGAGCAGTTGCATCTTCGGTAATAAGCCTAGCAGCTAACCCTTCTGTCTCTGTCTTGAAAATAGAATCATACAGAATTTGTAAGTCAGCAGGAAGCGCTATTTCCCCCTGAGTTATGGAAGGAAGACTTCGGCATGATTCTGGGTCTTCTTGGTCAGATGGAGCAGTTGCATCTTCGGTAATAAGCCTAGCAGCTAATCCTTCTGTCTTTGCCTTGAAACCCAGATCATACTCAATCTGTAATTCAGGAGATAGCACTATTTCTCTGTGGATTTGGGGAGGAAGATTTTGATAAAATTCTTTGGGGTCGCCGAAATTATATGATTGTATCTGAGCTTCCAAGAGTTCAATTTCATTCTCATATCTTTCAATGACTAACTGAAGAAAAATTTTATTCGGGCGGCTCGCTATTTTTAACAACACTGCTCTGAAAAATTCTTCATTAAGTTCAAATTCTGATAAAATTTTCCTGAATTCATCCAAAGCTTCATCAAATGGAAGATCTTCCCAGAATTTGGTCATTCTGTCTCAATGTTGATGCTTTTGGCATATGGATTTATTTGACTGTAAAATTGGTTCGTTCCTCAGTGGAGCCTTTGATTGAAATTGAAGTGGAGTCACCAGGTGGATGCTTTAACTTTCAAGTGTCTGATCTCTGTCCACCATCAAAGATCAGAACTAAACATGAAAGCTCTGAAGAAAAGGAGCACTTTCTCCAGAAAGCGGGGTTTACAAAAATGAACAAAGCGCTTGAATCCCCAGTGGAGAACACAGATACAGGTCGACCGAGACTTTCACAAGTCAGTTTCTTCCTCTGTAGAGCTGCAGACTGGTTTGATGAATTTATCTGAGGAGGTCCCCAGTGGAGTCGCCATTATGTTATCGCTCAGGTTGTCCCTACGCTCCTTATAAGGATACGGCCGAGGTAACCACAAACCAATATTTGGATTGCAGGTTCTAGCCCACCTGCAATCAGAGAGGGCTCTCTCTTTATGATTCAACTTTTGTTCATGATTTAGGCTAGCTTTGGGCTCAAGGGTTTTTTGTTTGTGATTGGATGGAAGGTAGGATTCTCAAGCAGAGAAGCATGGTAAGGTGTGATAAGTTTCGAACCATTGGGAATGGAGTCATGGATTAATGCTTGCTATTGTGTTTTCTTGGTCACAAGGGGATTATGGAGCGGGATAGCCACACAGGATACAATTATCAGTCTACTGAAAGGATGGAATGAAAATCAGGGATGAAAGGCAAAGGAGAATCATTTCATCATGCTGAAAAAGAGGAGAAATGGATGAATGGGATCCAGGACCAGTTAAGAATTCCTAAATATTCATTCATATGTGAAAGAAACAGTGTAAAAAAGATCATTTAAGTATACATGCTCATAGCTATTTCTGAAGAAAACATAGAAAAATGCAGAAATTGAACTTAAGGTGTAGTGAAACAAATCTTAAGCTATTCTTTTTTTCTTGCAATTTAGAAGGCGGAACGGTGGTCAAAACATGAAAATTAACAGAGGAGAGAAACACTTATTGAATCATGTAGAAGCACAGGAATTCCGTAATCATTCCTTGGCCAATTGAACACATCAAGTAGTTTCGCAATCCATGCTTTCAGCAATCTTTGATTATAGAAAATATGACAGTTACAGTGTGGGTCTCTACTCGAAGAAATGCTGGGAAGCAAACTAAACAGCCTACTACCAAACAACCAACCCCTCACTACATTGCTCAGGGTGGTATTTATAAGCAAAATATCGGAAAGACATTCATTACAATTGACCTAAAACAGGTCTGCTAGAATAACTCTTCAAAAATCTAAGTGTTGCTGGAATTAAATGCAAGTAAATCCTTTTGGCTGCGCTAGGGGCAGCTGAATCAGAAAAGATCACAATGTGGCCCTTGGAGGCTTGATGCGGTGCTGCTGGAATGATTGTGCTTCAGGAAATGTAGTTCTGCTCTAGTGTGAGTTAAATGTGAAATGATTATGATTTGAGGGCTTTGAGTGGCTTCGCCCTCTTCTTTAACTCAGCTGGAAGGTATTAAATATTCTCATGCTTCGGGCTGTTGCTCAAAATTTACACTGATACTCTTTGCCGCTACATTGATGGTTTCCTCCACCTACTGATACTCTTTGACACGCTTGATTCCTGATGATTTGATCTGATACACTTTAAGCTTTGTCACCAATCTGCTGTTGTCTTTAAACCGGATCAATTTGGCACGATCGGGCAATTTTCAGGCTTTTTCGGCGCACAACGGGTCAAGGAATCAAAATATTCCCCAAAGGTTCCCCGAAACGGCCTATTTCTCGTAGAGATGCGCGATTAGCACTTCGCACTAATCGCGCATCGAAAACTGCCTCTGTTTCTTTTTATGGAGCTCCGAAGTGCGATTTCTCTCTCTGCGCGAATTTTCAACTTTCTGGCTGCTTACGTCATCCTCCGGTGGGTCCCTGGTACAGAATGACATGGCGAGGTGATGATACTGAAGCGATGCGATGAACTTCTCCGATGCGATCGCAATATCGCATCGGCGGGGAACGGAAGGGTGGTTCAATTGGACATTTGGTCTTTGCGACCGCCGACCGCCGATATCGCGATATCGCGTCGGGTGGTGACGGATGGGTCATACTTGCATGGGGACGAAACTGCGATCTTGCGATGCGATCTGGCTTTATATGGTATGCACAGTGTTAAGGAAGTCGGCAAGGGGTTTGTTGTGGGCGGAAGGAGTAAGTAGATGGGTGTGAAAGGCATTTGACGTTTCGGAAGGGGTCCGATCACCTCAGAGGGATTTTATACTCTGGAAGGAGTCCATTGTATCTGGAAGATGGTTTGAAGAGGCAACACGAGGTTTCTTGCTAAGTTTCAAGTAAACTGAGCAATTGTCGGGCGTACTTATGGTTATTTTTCAACCAGGGGGAGGGATATTTACATAGGGGATGATTTACATAATACTAGTAAGGGGATAGGGAAAATATAAGGAGTTAAATAATAATGTTAGTGGTTAATATGGAGATGGTAAGAAAGCGTTAAGTTCAGGAGACCTTAGGCTGTTACGAGGGGATAGAACCATTCTTTAGAGAGAGTATGGAACAACTTTGAGCAAAGCGGATCTTTACTCATGCAAATGTTATGAAAATGATGAAACTTAAGAGGGATCAAGCAGATCTTGACCTCTTTTGGGGAAGTTAGTTAATGATTGGGGAAAGTGGAGAAAGGGAGTTAGTTATACCTCTTTTGAGCTTCTCGCATAGAACTACCTGCTGATTTTGTCTTGAGTGAGATGACACCTGAAAATCTAGAACTGATCAGAAATTTAGGATTCAGCAACCTCGAAACTACCTACCCAGCCTACTTACCTAGCATTTTTTCTTCTTTTGATTTGGGTGCACTTAGACTTGCAAACCCATCATTCCATTTTTTCTTTTGATGATTTCCTATCTACATACTACCCTTATTTCTTCTAAGGGCCCAGATTAAGCTGTTGGGCTCCTTTGATTCTCTACCTATCTAAGAATCTGCCAAGATTAAACTGTTTGGACAGATTTACATTCTCTATATTCTAAAACAGGAAATTTAAACCTAGGGAGACCAAGATTGAGTTGTTTGGACCTCCCTTTAACTGAAAATTGGCGATACCGGGATAACTTTTCAAAAATTTGGAAGGAAATTATGAACTCAAAGTAGCCTTCTTCGCTCGGACACTGTTAAGCAAATATGGAGCATTGCAGCATGCAAAGTATGACATATTTGGCCTGTAAAAATGTCAATCATGAAATATGAGTAATCTGCTACAGAAGGAGGCTAATAGTGGCTCCACTTGGTGATGGTTTCTCCTTGTGAGAAGCCAAGAACAGCAGGTCAGAATGCCTTAGTCTTTAGCTGTTGCTGTTATCTACAAAATCTTCTTCTCCGGCTGCCTTATTAATCCTACCTACCTACCCTAACCAGCACTTACTTTGTCGTTAGGTGAGATCAAATAACCAGTGCAACCACTTAAGCAAATAAAAAACAAGATGAACTCGCTGACTGATGGTCTCTGAACTTAAAAGCATCATTCGGTCATGTGCCCCCATAATCAAAGTTGTGGCATAGAACGGTTGTTGTTGATGTATTTGGTCTTCACTGAGAAAGCACGCTAAAGAACTTGCGTCAAGAAGAAGCTCCATATAGTCTGCAACAGGATCAATAAAAACATTATGTGGGAGAATTTCTTTTGTGTCTTCTTGGTCAGATGGAATAGATGCATCTTTGGTAATAAGCCTAGCAGCTAATCCTTCTGTCTGTGCCTTGAAAATAGAATCATACAGAATCTGTAAGTCAGTAGGTAGCACTATTTCCCTCTGAGTTGGGAAAGGAAGACTTCGGCATGATTCTGGGTCTTCTTGGTCAGATGGAGCAGTTGCATCTTCGGTAATAAGCCTAGCAGCTAATCCTTCTGTCTCTATCTTGAAAATAGAACCATACAGAATTTGTAAGTCAGCAGGAAGCGCTATTTCCCCCTGAGTTAGGGAAGGAAGACTTCGGCATGATTCTGGGTCTTCTTAGTCAGATGGAGCAGTTGCATCTTCGGTAATAAGCCTAGCAACTAATCCTTCTGTCTTTGCCTTGAAACCCAGATCATACTCAATCTGTAATTCAGGAGATAGCACTATTTCTCTGTGGATTGGGGGAGGAAGATTTTGATAAAATTCTTTGGGGTCGCCGAAATTATATGATTGTATCTAAGCTTCCAAGAGTTCAATTTCATTCTCATATCTTTCAACGACTAACTGAAGAAAAAGTTTATTCGGGCGGCCCGCTGTTTTTAACAACACTTCTCTGAAAAATTCTTTATGAAGTTCAAATTCTGATAAAATTTTCCTGAATTCATCCAAAGCTTCATCAAATGGAAGATCTTCCCAGGATTCGGTCATTCTGTCTCAATGTTGATGCTTTTGGCATATGGATTTATTTGACTGTAAAATTGGTTCATTCCTCAGCGGAGCCTTTGATTGAAATTGAAGTGGAGTCGCCAGGTGGATGCTTTAACTTTGAAGTGTCTGATCTCTGTCCACCATCAAAGATCAGAACTAAACATGAAAGCTCTGAAGAAAAGGAGCACTTTCTCTAGAAAGCGGGGTTTACAAAAATGAACAAAGCGCTTGAATCCCCAGTGGAGAACACAGATACAGGTCGACCAAGACTTTCACAAGTCGGTTTCTTCCTCTGTAGAGCTACAGACTGGTTTGATGAATTTATCTGAGGAGGTCCCCAGCAGAGTCGCCATTATGTTATCGCTCAAGTTTTCCCTAGGCTCCTTATAAGGATACGGCCGAGGTAACCACAAACTAATCATTGGATTGCAGGTTCTAGCCCACCTGCAATCAGAGAGGGCTCTCTCTTTATGATTCAACTTTTGTTCATGATTTTAGGCTAGCTTTGGGCTCAAGGGTTTTTTGTTTGTGATTGGATGGAAGGTAGGATTCTCAAGCAGAGAGGCAAGGTAAGGTGTGATAAGTTTCAAACCATTGGGAATGGAGTCATGGATTGATGCTTGCTATTGCGTTTTCTTGGTCACAAGGGGATTATGGAGCGGGATAGCCACACAGGATACAATTATCAGTCTACTGAAAGGATGGAATGAAAATCAGGGATGAAAGGCAAAGGAGAATCATTTCATCATGCTGAAAAAGAGGAGAAATGGATGAATGGGATCCAGGAGCAGTTAAGAATTCTTAAATATTCATTCATATGTGAAAGAAACAGTGTAAACAAGATCATTTAAGTATACATGCTCATAGCTATTTATGAAGAAAACATAGAAAAATGCAGAAATTGAACTTAAGGTGTACTGAAACAAATCTTAAGCTATTCTTTTTTTCTTGCAATTTAGAAGGCGGAACGGTGGTAAAAACATGAAAATTAATAGAGGAGAGAAACAATTATTGAATCATGTAGAAGCACAGGAATTCCGTAATCATTCCTTGGCCAATTGAACACATCAAGTAGTTTTGCAATCCATGCTTTCAGCAATCTTTGATTATAGAAAATATGACAGTTACAGTGCGGGTCTCTACTCGGAGAAATGCTGGGAAGCAAATTAACCAACCTACTACCAAACAACCAACCCCTCACTACATTGCTCAGGGTGGTATTTATAAGCAAAATATCGGAAAGACATTCATTACAATTGACCTAAAACAGGTCTGCTAGAAAAACTCTTCAAAAATCTAAGTGTTGCTGGAATTAAATGCAAGTAAATCCTTTTGGCTGCGCTAGGGGCAGCTAAATCAGAAAAGATCACAATGTGGCCCTTAGAGGCTTGATGCGGTGCTACTGGAATGATTTTGCTTCGGGAAATGTAGTTCTGCTCTGGTGTGAGTTAAATGTGAAATGATTATGATTTGAGGACTTTGAGTGGCTTCGCCCTCTTTCTTTAACTCAGCTGGAAGGTATTAAATGTTCTCATGCTTCGGGCCGCTGCTCAAGATTTACACTGATACTCTTTTCTGCTACATTGATGGTTTCTTGCGCCTACTGATACTCTTTGACACGCTTGATACCTGATGATTTGATCTGATACACTTTAAGCTTTGTCACCGATCTGCTGTTGTCTTTAAACCGGATCAATTTGGCACGATCGGGCGATTTTCAGGCTTTTTCGGCACACAACGGGTCAAGGAATCAAAAGATTCCCCAAAGGTTCCCCGAAACGGCCTATTTATTGTAGCGATGCGCGATTAGCGCTTTGTGCTAATCGCGCATCGAAAACTGCCTCTGTTTCTTTTTTTGGAGCTCCGAAGTACGATTTCTCTCTCTGCGCAAATTTTCGACTTTCTGGCTGCTTACGTCAGCCTCCGGTGGGTCCCTGGTACAGAATGACATGGCGAGGTGATGATACTGAAGCGATGTGATGAACTTCTCCGATGCGATCGCAATATCGCATCGGCGGGGAACGGAAGGGTGGTTCAATTGGACATTTGGTGTTTGCGACCGCCGACCGCCGATATTGCGATATCGCGTCGGGTGGCGACGGATGGGTCATACTTGCATGGGGAGGAAACTATGATCTTGTGATGTGATCTGGCTTTATATGGTCTGTGGAGTGTTAAGGAAGTCAACAAGGGGTTTGTTGTGGGCGGAAGGAGTAAGTAGATGGGTGTGAAAGGCATTTGAGGTTTCGGAAGGGGTCCGATCACCTCAGAGGGATTTTATACTCTGGAAGGAATCCATTGTATCTGGAAGATGGTTTGAAGAGGCAACACGAGGGTTCTTGCTAAGTTTCAGGTAAACTGAGCAATTCCCGGGCGTACTTACGGTTATTTTTCAACCAGGGGGAGGGATATTTACATAGGGGATGATTTACATAATACTAGTAAGGGGACAGGGAAAATATAAGGAGTTAAATAATAATGTTAGTGGTTAATATGGAGATGGTAAGAAAGCGCTAAGTTCAGGAGACCTTAGGCTGTTACGAGGGGATAGAACCATTCTTCAGAGAGAGTATGGAACAACTTTGAGCAAAGCGGATCTTTACTCAAGAAAATGCTATGAAAATGATGAAACTTAAGAGGGATCAAGCAGATCTTGACCTCTTTTGGGGAAGTTAGTTAATGATTGGGGAAAGTGGAGAAAGGGAGTTAGTTATACCTCTTTTGAGCTTCTCGCATAAAACTGCCTGCTGATTTTGTCCTGAGTTCTGGAACTGATCAGCAATTTAGGATTCATCAACCTTGAAACTACCTACCCAGCCTACTTACCTAGCATTTTTTCTTCTTTTGATTTGGGTGCACATAGACCTGCAAACCCATCATTCCATTTTTTCTTTTGATGCTTTCCTATCTACATACTACCCTTATTTCTTCCAAGGGCCCAGATTACGCTGTTGGGCTCCTTTGATTCTCTACCTATCTAAGAATCTGCCAAGATTAAACTGTTTGGATAGATTTACATTCTCTATATTCTAAAACAGGAAATTTAAACCTAGGGAGACTAACATTTGAGCTGTTTGGACCTCCCTTTAACTGAAAATTGGCGATACTAGGATAACTTTTCAAAAATTTGGAAGGAAATTATGATCTCAAAGTAGCCTTCTTCGCTCGGAGACTGTTAAGCAAATATGGAGCATTGCAGCATGCAAAGTATGACATATTTGGCCTGTAAAAATGTCAATCATGAAATATGAGTAACCGGCTGCAGCAGGAGGCTAACAATCGGAATGAGGAACTTCAAGGTTTGGGAGAATGATTGTATGTGTGCTTCAAGGATCGACTATCCACATCACACCTACACAATTCAATGGTGGGCAATGTAAGGATAAGATTCATTCAGTGGCATTTGGTTTTTAATGATTAATAGTCATGATTAAACTATATATTGGAGAGTGAACTTCTCTTTAATCAAATTAAAACTCAACCTTTCTCATTGAACTCCAATTGGCTTTGTCTTTTCTGCAAAGGGGTAGTCTCCGCAAATTTCCGTCGCTACATGGTGCTTGAAGGTTTGCTCTTTTGTTTTATTATGTTTAATTTTTGTTGCTATTTGATCCAGGTGGATATTGGTGGCCACCTACTAATTCCACGTGGATCCCCTCTAGTGCTTCTTTCAGTTCTTTCAGTTTCCTTAATTATAGCACAGTTTACTATTTTTAGCAGTTTTTCGAGTCCAAAACGTCTAGATCTGTTTTGAGGCCCTAAACGAAGTTTTTTGGGAAATCTACCGCCAGCGTTTTTTTTGTCTAAAAATCATCTTTTCCGTCATAGTCCTCGGAGAGATATTTCCAACGGGCTATCATGCATGTCAAACGGAGATAAGATGACCAATTCGCGACCCCGGGAAGTTGATGTACCAACCTACCCAAAAACGGAGCCCACAATTTGGCGTTTCATCTTCTAGGGTCAGGTTTTGGAATGTGAAGGGTTTTTCCATTGTTTCTCAACAATAAATAGGCCTTCGAGCCTCATTGTAACACAGTTCAGAGTCATGTAGCCACACATCTCTTCTCAGAGATAAGCTACCATCGCCCTAGTTGGTTTGTTTCTATTTCCAGTTGTAAGCATATTTCAGTATTTTCCATTAATGAAATGAAGTATTATTTCCGCTGCATCTTTGTGTATATGGTTATCTCTATATTTTATTGCGTTCCTGTTTAAATCTGGATCACTATTGTTGTTGTTTTTGTTCTTTTTTTTTTATTGACATAAAAATTCTATTTCTGATCCTCCAGATCACACAAAGCACAAGAGGAGAGCATACTTGAGAAATTATTAATCTTTTTTTTTTAGATGTAAGAAATAAGGTCTCCTAATTACACTTCCCCAGAAATAACGCCAAAATGTCGAGTCAATTTAATGTCTTAAATTGTTAACATAAATTATCGACCAAGGTTAGCAAACTAATGAAGTATGGTGCACAATATGTGCTTAGTTAACCTTGTTTCTTACTTTGTTGAGTATGTTTTTGTATTTTTTAAGGGTTTTGTCTTTTATCCTTAATGATTTTAATGGATGTTAAGTGTCAATGATCAACTAAGTCTAATGGATTTTTAATATAAAAACTAATTTCTAAGAAGGAAGAAAAGGAAATGTACTTCAACTAACTTAATTTTCATAAAATCAAATCAAAAACTTGAATGGTTAGTCTAATCTAGGCCGGCATTGTGTCTATCAAAATCAGAGCATTATTCTAGATACAATTGTATTCGTTGATAAGATGAAAATGAAATCACTTCCTATCCTATCCTTGAAAACTCTTGATCAAAAATGAAACTAATCATATTCTATGAAATGAAAGCAAGCAATATAAAAACAACTATGATCTATTGCATGCTCAAATACTATTGTGAACATTCAATATAGGAAGATGTTGAAATCATCTCCTTGAAATGAATTAAGCAATTGAGTATACATTAGATGTGATATAAGAAAGCACCATAAAAGCATGGAAAGGAAAACTTGCAACTACTATGTGATGTAATGCCTCTTAGGCAACCCAAATTGGAAGAACTACCTTCTTGGACTTGTTGATCATGAGATTACACAATAGATGAAAGCTTAATCTAAAAAGCATGACAAAAGGATAGCAAAAGAAACTATATCATTGTTTATTCTTAATGCCTCAAGCAACCACAATATTGGAAAATAGTTGAATGCTACCTTCTTGAGAAACTCTTTGGAAAGCATAGGGTTAAACAATGAATGTAAGTCTAAATCTAAGAAAGCATTGTAAAGACATGTCAAAGAAAACTAAGTCACTATATGCTCTAATGTTTTAAGCAATCAAATTATAGAAAATAGATAAAACACTACGTTCTTGAGATGCTCTTAGGAAACATAAAATTACACAATGAGGTAAATCTACATTTGAAAAATAGAATTACATTTGTAATGGAAAGCTAAACTATTTGCACGAATCAAAGTAAAACAAAGTAATTAAGCTTACAAATTTACAAAGGGATGCACATGGTTGATGGGGGCCCTTCCATTTTCCAATAGCATTCCAACTCGCAAAACTCACATTGTAAAATTCAATAATAGAAAAGAACCTTCTTTATTGATAAACTCACAACTTTACACAATGGAAATCTACACTCCTAATCTCATTACATCAATAGCTCTTCACTTTACATCCCATTCCATCTCAAGCCTTGTTACAAAACATTCTATAATTCTTTCTTTTGTTTCCTCCCTTTTTTTTACCCCCCTTGATAGGACAAAACTTCCCCTATTTATACAAAAATATGAAACGTTATCTCATTAATAAGAGTCCATGAATATCTCCCTATATCTATAGAGTTACCATCAAAATAGGAAATGATAAGACACGTCTTCTTAAAGTTTCAATACAAATAGGAAATGAGACACATATCCTTATGATCCCATGATCTTCTCCACTCAAATTCGAATTTGGTTTTGGGAGACCATATAAAGATCTTTTAGAAGCTTCCTTTTGACCTACACATGTCAACAATCTCATCTCACGTGTTAGGTATAAGCATATGCACATTATTTTCTAACTTTTAACTATAAATTCATTTAAAAATGCTAAGAATTAATAAAGTTTGGAAAAACATAAATGTGACCCAATAATGATAATGGCAAGGTAAATGTAATGAAATGGAGGTAAATGTAATGAAATAGAGGTGTAATGAAGGTTATAATATGGAAAGATAAGTGAAAATGTAATGGAAGTGAATGACAATTTCAAGGCCCAACAATTGGGCTTATCCCAAAACCTGTCACATATTCTGCCATAAAATCTCTGGTACTAAAAGACTCTCAAACTGAAATTAAAATCATTCTGCACACTAAAATCTAAAATATACACTAAACTAAAAGTTGTACTGCAATCTGAAACTGAAATTGGAAAGCATTCTTTGAAAAACAAAAATTCTCAAGGTACTGAGCTTGTTTTCACTCTGCTATTTACTTTAATCTGATAAAATGATTGTCATATCAAGTGATAACAAACATCCAGTGCATCCATTCAAGAAAATGGGTATTTAACTTAAGTTTGCATTCCATTCCGTTAGGAGGAAAAATAAATTCAGAAAACGACAACTTAACTTTTCCACTGGATCCAATAGCTACATTGATGAATCTATAAACTTTTCCCTTCACCAATGACTTTAATAAATTGACCAAAGGATCATGGAAAAACATGCAACATAAGATCTTCAGGATGATTTAAACAAGGAAAACAAACCTCATTCCAAATTTTTGTTTTGCTTATTTCTTGAAACTGATTCTCTTCAAAGAGAATGGGAGAAAAATGTTTTTCCTTGTTATTATCCACTGTAGTCAAGTGTTTTAAATTCTCTTGAATCTCCTCAAATATGACAACAATATCCTTTACTTGTTGATTTTCATTGTTGTCCTCTTCTTAATCGGATTCAGGCTGCTGAATTTCTTCCTTTACCTCTGGCTGATCAGTTTGTTACGGTGCTACAAGAATTATTTCCTATGGGGAATCTTCATGAACATATAGACAACATGCATCCTCTATTTCTTTCTGAGGGGAATATAATGCAAGCAAGACTTCTACTTTTTGTTCATAATGTTGAAAAGGATTTCCATCTAAACCCTCTAGTATTTCATCGTTTGTGAACTGATCATCATCATAGTAATCTTCCAGATATTGAATAAAACTTTAAAAATGATCACAGTAGTTTTGAATAAGAAACAAATATGGATAATCCTCTCTGTATTTCTCACAAAAAATAGTATGAAAATGCTTTAACAAACATATACTAGAAGCAAGCATATTTTCATACCAAGATCTATCCTTTCCTCCAAAGTTGCCATAAAAATTTTCATAAGGCAATCTTCATGAAATTTGATTTTAATATTACGGATGTGCATATGAAACCTCAATAAATGTACAGAGCATCATCTCATTTTTTATCTTTAAACAACGGAAGATAAATTAACCAATCACTTTTAGGCATGGGATTTGGAAAACCTAGACTTCTTGATCTGTCCATAAGAGCATACCTGCATTGTATTATTGAACTCATTTTGAAAACAATCAACAATGGAATGGAGTCATCATAAGTGATTTAAAATTCTGGATTCTCTGATAAGGGAGTCGCCATGCAAACTTTGAGCTTCGGATTCTTGAAACATGGAGTCGTCAAGTGAATGATATAGCCTTCTTGTGTCTTATCACTGTCCACCATCAGTAATCAGATCTGGAACTTGATATGATTTTCTTAGGAAGCTGAAATGTTCAAATTCCCTAGTATGGTCGCTACTATGTTAGCACTCTATAATTTAATAAGGCTGAAAAATAATTGCAGAGGTAACCACAAAACTACTTTGGAAGCTGGGATCTAGCCCTACCAGCTTCTGAGAGGGCTCTCTCTATCAAATTTAAATTTGTTTTGATTATAATTTTGGGCTAGTTATTGAGCTCAAAGTTTGGTTTTTGAATTGGTTTGGTTGGAACAGCAAGGGAAGGCCTTCGGGAAATTAAGTCAAGAGAGCTTGGGGTGATTAATTTGTAGAATTATTAAGCTTAAGTGAAACAGGGCAAGGTAGGCATACTATTGGATCTCTTAGATTTAAATGAAATGAAGTGGAAGAAGAGAAATAGATTCAATTGAAGCTAAAGAGTATTTAAAAATTCTTTAACTTAATATCAGAGGAAAACATTTAAAACTAACAACAGCCAAAATAGGGTGCTCTAGGTAACGAATCCTATTTATCGCAATTTTTGTTGATTAATTCACAATAGAGAATACATAAGCATGATAGGCAGAGAAAATAAACAAAGAACAATAGATGCACTTCACCATATAGATATGACACAAGAATCCTGAAACAACTTACTTGTATTAATGAAAAAGGTCACTTGAACCCAGTGAAAAACTTTACAATAATGGTAGTCTTTCTCTGTACATGTCCCAACACTTTCTTACTTCAAATGATGAAGTAATTATACAAATTTTAAACTAAAATATCTTGATAAAAATCTCAAGATATTTTTACAAATATCCTAAACTGTTTTACACAAATAGAAATGAAATGTAGGACATTCAAAACTAATGTATCTACTTGGAACTATCTTTATGGATTTTTATTGGCAAATAAGAGAAATTCAAATTTGATTGCAACTCTTAGTTGATGAGGTGGCTAACTGTCTTTGAGCATTTTCCTCCTGAAATTCTACAAAATAGGGTCCCGTCATCCCTTTGTATATCTCAATCAGAGATAGATATGTAAAAAGTGATAGAGGTTATTGTAGATAAATATGTTATTGAGATAAACCTCTATCTCGTTTCCACAATTTAGCTCCATTTGCTCCCAATTTTCTCTGCAAAAAGGTGACTGAAACAGGACTTTGCACAGTCCAAAAAATAGGTTGTAAAGATGTAAATGTATCTCTCAATATGTAATAGCTGTGTAAAATATGAAGTAGTTTACTGCACTTTGGCATCTTAGGAACACAAACCTCCTCTAGTTTATCAAGGGTCATCTCTTATTGGCCACAATATGTTCTGCAAAAGTATGAATAAATAGGGAAATTTGGGAAAATATGTATGCAAAGCTTCATCTGTATATCCAAAACCATAATAGCTATTAGAAAGCTGAGAGAGGTTTTTTTACATGAGGATGTTGGTAGAAAAAAAATCTTTCGATTTCTGAAAATTCATCCTCATTGGTTTGTAAACCATGTTTGAAATCAATGTGGCGTATAGGAAAAAGCATAGTTTTGACTGATCATGAGACAGATGAATGACATGGAAACGCGAGGTGACATGGTAGTCGGGGAATGGAGGGTAACATAACCAGGAGTGTATGGGAAATATGGTGGGAAAGGAGAGTGGTAAGCAGGAAGGTGGTAAGCAATTTTCGGAGGGGGGTCGGAGTGGTAGGCAGTATCATGAGGGGGGGGGGGGGGGGGGGGCTGTGAAATGCAGAGGGGAAGACGCGTAGAGTGGGACCGGTGGGGTAAAACCACCTTTTTGAACCCCCAACTGGCAGTAAATCTAGGATGGAGAAAGGGGGCCAAAAAAGGATTGTGATCCGTCAATCTATGGAGCAATAGGATCGAGGAGCGGGAAAGTTGCAACTATTTAACCCTATGTGACAAAATCCCTTTTTGTCGTTTTTAGCCTTACAATAAAATAAAACTATAATATCAAGGCCTTTATTACAGTTTTATTTAATCATATTTAAATGATGTGATTAATTTAATATAAACATACTTAATAATCCTCTAATGCTACATTTCGTCTTGCAAGCATATTTTTTTTATTTTTCTTAAGATTTTGACCTTTTTTGGAAATAATTTACAATATGGAATATTATTTACAATATCCACAATATAATAATGATAAGCTATAATCAAGCAATCCTAATAAAATTATAGGACCCTAACAGTAGCTCCAGATAGGGATGGAACTTCTTGGTGAAGTGTTAAGAACACCATAAACTGGTAGTCTGATCCATTGGGATGATCCCAAAACCTACAACATGTTATTCCATAAAATATATGCTACTAAAAAACAATCAAACTGAAATCAAAATCATTATGCACACTGAAATCTAAAATATATATTGAACTGAAATTCATACTTCAATCTAAAACTGAAACTGGAAAGAATGCTTTGAAAAACAAAAATGCTCAAAGTATTGAGTTTATTTGCACTCTGCTACCTACTTTAATTTGATAAAATGACTGCCATATCAAGTGATAACAAACATCCAATGCAAACATTCAAGAAAATGGATACTTAACGGAAGTTTGCATTCCACTTCTTTAGGCGGAAAAATAAATTCATAAAATGGCAACTCAACTTTTCCACTGGATCAAATAACTGCATTGACAAACCTAGAAAATTTTCCCTTCACCATTGACTACTATAAATTGACAAAAGGATCATGGAAAACATGAAACATAAGATCTTCAGGATGATTTAAAATAGGAAAACAAACCTCATTCCAAACTATTGTTTTTCTTATGTCTTGAAACTAATTCTCTTCAAAAAGAATGAGAGAAAATTGTTTTTGCATGTTATTATCCAATGTAGCCAAGTGTTCTGAATGCTCTTGAATCTCCTCAAATATGATAGCAATATCCTTTACTTGTTGATTTTCACCATTGTCCTCTTCTTGATCAGGTTCACGCTGTTGAATTTCTCCTTTATCTTTGGCTGTTCAGTTTGTTGAGGTGCTCCAAGAATTATTTCCTATGGGGAATCTTCATGAACATATAGACAAGATACATCCTCTCTTTCTTTCTAAGGGGAAGAAAATTCAATTAAAACTTCTACTTTTTGTTCATAATGTTGAAAAGGATTTCCATCTAAAGCCTCTAGTATTTCATCATTTATGAACTGATCATCATAATAGTAATCTTCCAAATATTGAATAAAACTTTCAAAATGATCACTATAGTTTTTAATCAGCAACAAATATGTATAATCCTCTCTATATTTCTCACAAAAAATAGTATTAAAATGCTTTAACGAACATATACTAGCAGCAGGCAGATTTTCATACCAAAATCTAGCCTTTTCCTCCAAAGTTGCCATACAAATTTTCATAAGGCAGTCATCATGAAATTTGACTTTAAGCTTATGGATGTGCATATGAAGCCTCAATAAATGTACAACAACATCATATCCTTTTTTATCTTTAAACAATGGAAAATAAATTAACCAATCGCTACTGGACATGGGATTTGGAAAACCTGGAATTCTTGATCTGTCCATAGGAGCATACTTGCATTGCATTCTTGAACTCATTTTGAAAACAATCAACAATGGAATGGAGTCACCATAAGTACTTTAAAATTCTGGATTCTCTGATAAGGGAGTCGCCATGCAAACTTTGAGCTTAGGATTCTTGAAACATGGAGTCGCTAGGTGAATGATACAACCTTCTTATGTCTGATCACTGTCCACCATCAGTAATCAGATATGGAACTTGATATGATTTTCTTAGGAACCTGAAATGTTCAGATTTACTAGTATGGTCACCACTATGTTAGCACTCTATAATTTAATAAGGTTTAGAAATAATTGCAAATGTAACCACAAACCTACTTTGGAAGTTGGGATCTATCCCTACCAACTTCAGAGAGGGCTCTCTCTATCAAATTTAACTTTGTTTTGATTAGAATTTTAGGCTAGTTATTGGGCTCAGAGTTTGGTTTTTGAATTGGTTTGGTTGGAACAAAAAGGGAATGCCATTGGGCAATGGAGTTAGAAGAGTTTGGGGTGATCAATTTGCAAAAGTATCAAGCTTAAGTGAAACAGGGAAAGGTAGGCATACTATTGGATCTCTTAGATTTCAATGAAATGAAGTGGAAGAAGAGAAATAGATTCAATTGAAGCTAAATATCAGTTAAGAGTTCGTTGAATTGATATCAAAGGAAAACATTTAGAATTAACAACAACCAAAATATGGTGCTCTAGATAATGAATACTATTTATCATAGTTTTTGTTGATTAATTCATAATAGTGAATACATAAGCATGATACAAAAAGAAAATAAACAAATAACAGTAGATACACTTCACCACATAGATATGACACAAGAATCCTGAAACAACTTGCTTGTATTAATAAAAAAGGTCACTTGAAATCAGTGAACAACTTTACAATAATGGTAGCCTTTCTCTATACAAGTCCCAAACCTTTGTTACTTCAAATGATGAAGTATTTATACAAATTCTAAACTAAAATATCTTAATAAAAATCTCAAGATCTTTTTACAAATATCCTAAACTGTTTTACACAAATAGAAATGAAATGTAGGACATTCAAAACTAATGTATCTACTTGGCACTATCATTATGTATTTTTTTGACAAATAAGAGAAATTCAAATTTTATTGTAACTCTTAGTTGATGAGGTGGCTAACTATCTTTGAGCATTTTCCTCCCGAAATTCTGCAAAATAGGGTGCAGTCATCCTTTTGTATATCTCAATATGAGATAGTTCTGTAAAATGTCAGAGAGGTTATTGTAGATAACTATGTTCTTGAGATAAACCGCTCTCATTTTCCCAAAATTCAGCTCCAGTTGTTCCCAATATTCTCTAACAAAAGGTGATGGAAACAAGACTTTGCGGAGTCCGAAAAATAGGCCGTAAAGATGTCAATGTATCTCTCATTCTGTAATAGTTGTGTAAAACATGAAGTATTTTGTTGTAATTTGGCATCTGAGGAACAAAAATGTCCTCCAGTTTCTCAAGAGTCATCTCTTTTTGGCCACAATATGTTCTGTAAAAGTATGACTAAATAGGAAAATTTGGGAAAATATGTTTGCAAAGCTTCATCTGTATATCCCAAACCATAATAGTTGTTAGAAAACTGAGAGAGGTTTTTGTACATGTGGATGTTGGCAGAAAAAACTTCGTTCAATTTCTGAAAATTCGTCCTCATTGGTTTGGAAACCATGTTTGAAACCAAGGTGGCATATAAGAAAAAGCATAGTTTCAATTGATCATGAGACAAATGAATGGCATGGATGTGGGAGGTGACATGGCAGTCGGGGAATGGAGGGTAACATAACTAGGCGTGCACAGGAAAGATGGTGGGAAAGGAGAGTGGTAATCATGTTGGGTTGTGTTATATTATTTCCACGACTAACCTACGTAGTGAAGTGGGGGGTTAGAGGGGGCGGTGGAGCCCCCCCTTCATTGCATCGATTCCGCAGTGGGGCGGTCACAGGGGGGCAGAAACCCTCCCTATTTGGGGGGTTTGAGGGGGGTGGTAGCCCCCCTCTATGGTGTTCGGGGCAACGGCTCGGGAAAAAAAAAAAATCGGACCCTATATTAGGTTGGGCAGACCTACCTATGGTTTTCAGTCCATGGTTTTGGACACGATGGTTTTCAGTCCATGGTATTGGATGCTTTGTCATGTATAAATATGTATTGTGCCATTGAAAGGAATATAATGAAAAATCAAGCTAGTAGTCCCAGTTTTGGGATCCAAGGGAAAATATGTGTTTATATGTGTTATGCTCTCTCATTGTTTATTTTTTTTGTTTTAGAATTCGTATGCAGGTAATTTCTATATAGGGTTCAAACCTACATTTGGTATCAGAGCTAGGTTGGCTTTAAGGGGACGCCTTTTTTGCTGAGGGGTTTCACTTGGGCCTATGGTAGACCCTATTTAGTGGGAGATCTGCAGGATCGATTCTAGTGGTGAAAGAAGATTGCAAGTAGTGGAAAGATAGAGATCGATAAATTTAATGGTTAGAGTTTTGAGTTATGGAAACTCAAGATGGAGGATTTGTTGGTGGATAAATATCAATGGATCGCGGTAGATCCAGGTACTAAACCAATGGGACTGTTAGATGAAGAATGGAAGAAGTTGGATCCGAAGGCAAAGAGCACAATACAATTTTGTGTCTCAGATTCAATATTGTTGAATGTATCAGGGGAAGCTACAGTGAAGGCTTTGTGGGAAAAGTTAGGGACTTTGTACCAATCTAAGTCTTCGGTGAATAAACTGTTCCTATGGAAAAAATTGTATAACCTGAGGATGAAAGCTGGAGACTCGGTGATAGAGCATATGATTGCATTTAATACTGTGGTAAGTTAGTTATTATCTATTGATATTAAAATTTCAGATGAAGGTAAGTGCATTATTTTGATGTGTTCTCTACCAGATTGATGGGATAGTCTGGTTATTGCAATAGGTAGAAATGCAACTGCCTTTCAGTTTGATGAAATAGTCTCATCCTTACTGACAGAGGAGATGAGATGGAAAAATATGGAGAGCTAGAATGGTAATGCCTTGTCTATACGAGGACAGTCCCAGAACAAAAACAAAAATAAGTCATCGAGTGGGAGATCTAAATCTAGAGGGAGATCTAAATCTCCAGGAAAACTTATAAAGGTGGTGTGCTGGAAATGCAGAAAGAAAGGGAACTAAAAAAGGGATTGTAAATCTAAATCTCCTGACAAAGGAAAGGGATCTGATGATGCTTCTTCTGCAGAGGTGAAAACCACCTCAGATGAAGGTGGGGATGTGTACTTGGCTTCTACAAGCACACATGTAGATCATGAGGCATGGTTGATTGACTCAAGTGCATCCTTTCACTTCACTCCCCATAGAGAGTGGTTTTGCGAGTATGATAAATATGATGGTGGTGATGTCTTCTTAGGGGATGATAGGAAGGCTAGAATCGTTGGTCGTGGAAAAGTAAAGTTGAAGTTGCAACGTGGAAGGGTTAGAACACTTCCAGGTGTTCTACATATTCCTGCATTGGCCAGAAATCTGATTTTTGTAAGCAAGTTGGATGATGCAGGTGTTAAAACAGTGTTCGAGAAGGATACCTATAAGATCGTTTGGGGAGCACTGGTATTGATGCAGGGAGTTCAGATTGGAACTTTGTAAAAGCTGCAAGGTAGCACGGTTGTTGATGGGTGCAACAGTTTTGTGGTTCCTGAAAGTGGAGTAGAAAATCTGGTGGTCTCTGGAGAGAAGACCATGCTGTGGCATCAAAGACTTGGACATATTGGAGAGAAGGGCCTTCGAATACTTTATGGTAAAGGTATGGTAGAAGGTATGAGCAATAGCTCTTTGGATTTTGATTTCTGCGAAAATTGTGTATATGAGAAGCAGAATTGGGTGAGTTTCCTCTCTGGTGGTAAGAGGGAGAAACATATATTAGAGCTTGTGCATAGTGATGTGTTTGGACCTATGAAAGTTTCATCACTGGGTAAGTCTATGTGCTATGTATCATTTATAGATGACTTCTCAAGGAATACATGGATATATTTCCTTAAGAAGAAATTTGAAGTCTTTGACAGGTTTAAAGAATTCAAGGCTCTGGTGGAAAACCAGACAGAGAACAAGATAAAGGTGTCAAGGACAGATAATGGTGGAGAGTTTTGCAGAAAGGAATTTGAAGAATTTTGTAAGAAGTGTGGTATAGCACGGTAGAAGACTACTCCATATACACCTCAACAAAATGGAGTTGTAGAAAGGATGAACAAGAAGTTGATGGAAAGGGCAAGAAGCATGCTCAATGGTGCCGGGTTAAGACAGTAATTTTGGGCAGAGGCGGTGGAGACACCATGTTACCTGGTCAACAGATGACCTTCATCAGCGTTGGAGGATAAAAATCCACAAGAGGTATGGACTGGTAAGAAACCCTCTCTTTCACATCTGAGAGTATTTAGATGTGATGCATATGTACATGTTCCAAAGGAGAAACAAACCAAGTTGGATAGTAAATATGAAAAGTGCATCTTTATTATGTATAAGGACAATTTAAAGGGTTATAAGCTTTGGAACCCAGTAACAGGGAAGGTTGTGTACAATCAAGCTGTGGTGTTTAGAGAGGTGAAAGATGCTATTAAACATGAAGTCCAACCAAAGGAACCTGAGAAGATAGAGTTTGAGCTAAAGAAGGAAGAATCAGACTCTACAACAGAGGAGGAATTAGAAGATGAAGAGACACAAACTCCGGGTGTGAGAAGGTCAGTTTGAGAAAGAAGGCAGCCAGAAAGGTATAGTCCATTTTATTTCTATTCAAATTTTTCTTTATCTATTACTTATGATGATCCTAGAACTGTGAAGGAAGCAGTAGATTCAGAGGATGGAAAACTCTGGAAAGAGGCCATGGTTGATGAAATGGCATCTTTTCACAAAAATGAGGCTTGGGATCTGGTGGAGTTGCCGGCTGGAAGGAAACCCATTGGCAGCAAAGGGTGTTCAAGAAGAAGACAAATGCAGAAGGGAAGGTGGAGAAATACAAAGCTCGGTTGGTAGCAAAAGGTTATTCCCAGGTGCCGGGAATTGATTTTGGTGATATTTTTTCTCCTGTTGCCAAGGTAACTTCTATTAGATTACTTTTATCTGTTGC